>CAUYRH010040568.1:0-18418 GCA_963574655.1 Perodicticus potto
TCAACTTACTATTGTTCTTAATCATGAAAATAGAAAATAGTCTTTTTTTTAAATAATTTTATTAAATCATAATTGTGTACATTGGTGCAATCATAGGGCAGAATGTGCTTCATATACAATCAGAAACATTTTGAACGTACTTTGAGAGATAGCCCTCATAGCATTTTCTTAATCACTATATAAAGACATTGATACTCTACATTTAATAAGTTTCACCAGTACCCTACTAAGATGCACCGTAGAAAATAGTCTTTTAACAGTTGATTACCTGCAGCACAAGTCACAGAAAATTATTGCAATTGTTTCTGTGCTAAATAATATTACACTGGGTACATCTAGATATTAAATACTTAAACATATGATTCATTATAATACACTTCGTATCCAATTTTTCCTCTGGATTGAGTTTCCTGAGGTCCATATCAGTCATTCCCAATGCTATCTTGATGTCATATACAGAAAGTGTTCAATAAATATTTGTTGAATACATAGAAGTTTTTAACAAAGTTTACATGTAAATTGAGTGTAGATTTATTAGGAGGGGAAAAAAAAAAGACTGGTTGGTGCCTTTCCTTCAATTTAAGATCAGGAAATAAAAAATAAATCTTTTAATTTCTTTTTCTAACATTTCCATTAATATCAGCATCTTTCTAAATGGCTTCCCCCCCCTAAAGCATAATGTTCTACAGTTTTATGCAATTTGGAAATTTGTTATTCAACTATGAAATCTTTTGGGTGCATTACTATTGAAAAAGCTATCAAATATTTACTGCATATATAAATAAGAAAGTTGAACCTTCTGTATTCTTATACCGATAAAATGAAAAAAATCACCAAAATAACAAGAAACAACTGAAAATTCAAATTTTGATATTATGTTCTATGTGATGATTACAGAATATTTATTAGAAATTTAAAAGTATTATTAGATAAAACCACAGTTGCTTATATTTTATTATTTTACTGCTGCCTAACTTCATAATTAGTGATGTTTCTCTCTATCACTCCAAAAATATAACACTGAGATTTCATTATAATAATACCTTAAGCAAATAAGATTTCAAAGCCTTTTTAAAAATTCATAATATATTAAATTTTTCTAAAATTATTCTGTGGTTTTTTGCTTGTAATTCACTAGGTTCATGCTGAATGCTTCGTACTGGAAGTGTAGTCCTAACAATATGCAAAATTGTTATACTCCAGCACATAAAACTTTCCATTTTTAATGGGCTCTCTAAAGCAGTCTTATATAGATTAGGAAAAGCTTGAAAAATACAATTTTTGAAGTTTTCTCACTCCAAAAGCTAATACCTATTTGACTTTTTTTTTTAAAAAGCAGTATTTAACTTAGTACAATAATGACCTTTTTCCAGTAATTTGCAATATGTATTATTCCTTTAGGGGAATATCATGGTGCAGTCTGGTAAGATGAGCTTTCCTATGTAAATGCTACCCTTTTAAGGTCAAAAGCTGCACTCAGTTAACTATGGCAAGTGAAAAATGGTCAGGCATTTAAGATAAACAACATGGAAAACCCAAAGCTTTGTGATAATCCTTTAATATGTTTTAAATCTGTTATGGCTATATATATGTGTGTGTGTGTGTGTATGTGTGTGTGTATGTATACTTATAAACATACGTATAGAAACGGCTACTTGCACACAAATAAATTAGTTTCTATAGAGTAGTGCACAAATCAACTATTATCTTAAATGTTAATTTGAGCCTTTATACTAACAAAATTTTGGTAAAACCATGTTAACTACTATAATTCCTTCCAACATTTGCCATGTATCAAGTTCAATATCATAGTAAATCTAAAATTTGCATTGAACCACACACCCATACACCATAAATAAGTATATCCACTGTAAAAGTCACTCTTTGAGTTTCACAGTTAGAAAGTCATCTTTGGAAAATAAGAGATTTGATTCTTTGAAATAACTCCTTTTTATAACCATGAAATTAAGCGAAACCATTATTTGGAATCTTTCCCGTCCACTTTCATTACCCTGGTTTAACAAAGTGGTGGAGTCCAAACAAACTAAATGCCAATGTATTGTATTTATTCTGAGTAACATCATCTTTTCTGAATAGAAAAAAATTAAGAATGAAAAGCACTTCAATAGAGAAAAAGTAAAACTTGTGCAGACCTAGAATAAGAATAGCAGTTACCTATAAAGCTGTCAAATGGCACCGTTAGCTATAATAATTTATTCTATAATTTAATGTAATCTTGCCCCATCACATGTTAATACAGCATGACGAATAGTGGATAAAACATGCTTATTAATATCTTGGCGAGTAATGTGACACTGTTTTTTGCCACATTCCTCTGAAATATCTTAATATTAGAATTAGCAGAGCCTATAATTTCAACAATTTCAATAAAGGAATTATGTTTCCATATCTTACTAGTTAGTGCTGTGATTAAGAGAAATTTAATTTGTAATTATGCTATAGGTAATGAGCTGGTTTTTGAGTTGAGGATAACAAGGATAACTCAGGACATGATCTCGGTAACATGAATTATAATTTGTCTGCTAGGAAAGCTTCTGTCGACTTTAAGTAAAAGGACAAAACTGCGTTAAGGGGAGCAACTGCTTAGCTTATACTCTCTACTATTTTAATGACTTGTCTGGTTAAAATACTTGCAATACAGATAAGGCAAGTACAATTTCTTGTATTTGTCTTGTGACAGTGACAGTCCAGTGCTATGAAACATTTCATTCTCACTTTCTTTTATTCTTTCTGTTCCTCACTTCCCACCAGATGCATGCATACCCACACACATACACACAGAAAAATACTAACAGGGATGTGTGCTGCTAATTTATTTATTTCTTTTATAAAAGTTATTCTTTGCTATAAGTTAAAATTTTACAGATAGAAAGAAAATAACATTTCTTTAGAGGGATAAAAGTACAGTTCTCTGCTGGGACACACTTTTGGAGTTTTCCCTTTCTTTTAGTGTTTATTTCTCAGCCTGTAATACTCCACTTAGTTACATCTCGGAATACCAATACATAATTTAACTGCAATCATTAAATTAGTGTAAAATCACAAATGTTCCAGAATTATTCTTTGGAAAAGGACAATCACTTCAGTATACTGAATTCATCTGCAATGCCATCAGAAAGAGTTACTTAAAGCGCGGGATGATAACTTCTGATTTTTATTGTTCTGACAATACCAGGCAAGTAATGAATAGTATTGGAAACACAGATCTAGATAAAGCTTGAAGAAATTATTAGACTGTACAGACATAATTCGTGTAAACCACTCCAAACAAATGAAAACCTATGGTATATAGCAACACCTAAAAAATGAACTGCACCTAACAGGCGCAGCAGTCTCTGGGTTATAAATGAGATAGGTTCTGTAGCTTTGTATGTAAGTTGGAAGAGATGCATTTACCTATTACTTCCAATAACCTCCGTTCATAAGTACCAGTCATATGTCAGTTGGATGTTTCTAATTCACACTTATTGTAATAGCTTCTGTACCTAAGTGTGAGTTGTAAGTCAGATGTTTGTCACTCGAAGACTGTCTGTATTTATTTTTTTCATGTCATAAGGGGATTGGTACTAGCTCTAGTATTGGTAGAGTAGGGTAGGCAGCAATGAAAAGTTTCATTTTACTCATTTGTGTGAACCTAGGATTTTTATAAATTTCCCAAGAAATGGCTATTTTGCACAAAGGTGGCTCATACTGTATCCTAATCCACTGAGAAAAGCATATCACACTTCCAGCACTTTTTGCCTCAGCTCCTAAAATGTAGTGTCTTGCTTGCCTGCCAGCAACTGCCCCACCAAATAATTCAGGCTGTGCTATAGACATATGATGCTCTAAGTGAAGACTCAGCAAATCTCAAGAGAGCATCAGAATATCACAATTGAGGAAGCTTAAAAATTTACAGGCAGATTTAAATTTTCCTTTGGGCTACATAAAGTTAAGTGCAGACTTTTGCAAGGAGGGGGTCTCCTGTGTATGCTCGACTGGAACCTGGCGTGTCGTTTTCTACTCTGTTCCCGTCTTACTGACTGTGGGCTCTCACAAGAGTTATCAACCCACAGGCCACCCCAGACCCCGGAACAATGTTCTGATCTCACAGAAGATTCCTCCTCCTTTATTTCTTCTTGGGTTTTGAAAATGCTAGCAGATCTTCAGGATTTAGTGAACATTTTTTAATGTTCTCCACAGGGACTCTAGTCTAAGGATGGACATGGATACTCCAATTCTTGTTCAGTTTTCCTCACTACCAAGTGCGATTACCCGTGAAAATAAATCCATTCTGCTTATGAATAAGTATAAATTTCCCTCAAAGACAAAACACTGTAATACTCCAAGAAGTGAATAATTCTGTCCTCCTGCTTTTTGTAGACCTCTTCTGTATCATTAAGAAGAGAAAAATTTGGCTCCAGTTTGCTGTCCCTGGAAGCAAAGTTACTTGCTGTAATTATTTAGATTTGTTAAAGATCTACCTATAAAAGCAGAATACTATTTTTTTCATTGTTTATACTATTAGAAGTACAGTAATTATAAGAGTACTGGATTCTGAGTCGAACTGGCTGACTTTGAGCCCAGTGGCACCACTTACTAACTCTGTTACTTTGGGCAATAAACCTAATCTCTCTAGGGTCAATTTCTTCTTCTGTTAAAAATATTACCTAACTTACACAAAAGTTTTGAAAGATTTAAGGTGTATATGTATACATATATATGTATATAAATATATGTACATACATACATATATGGATATGTTTATATGCACAGATATATGTATAGAGAGAGAAAGAAGGAGACTGGGAGGGAGACATGTTTAGGATATTCCTGGCACAGAGTAATGCTGTTGTGACAGATCTGGTTAACCAAGGGGCTGGCTGTGCAATGTAGTTCTAAATTTACATGACTCTGCTGACAAAAGATTTATAATCTCCTTCATCAAATCATTACAAGATTTAATTATACTCATTTCTTTGAATTTTGGATGCAATGTGAACAAGTAAATCACAATACATATATTTTTTCTGGCTTTCTGTCTTCACCATTCTGATCAGTGTGAAATTTTATTCCTCCAAACGTGCTGGTGATAATCACCTGGACCCTTATTATACAGTGAGTTGAAATTAACTAGTAAATGCACTACAGTGGATAAGAATTTTGTTCTTAGTAGCCTTTCCACACATGATTAAAAATGAAGATTTCAAAGATCAACCAATAATACACTATTTAAAACTAAAAATTGGGCTGGGTATGGTGGCTTGTGCCTATAATCCTAGCGCTTTGGGAGACTGTAGTTGGAGGATTATTGGAGGCAGGAGTTCTTGACCAGCCTGGCAACATAGTGAGATTCTGTTTCTACAAAACACCATATAATTAGGTAGGCCTGATGGTATATACCTGTAGTCCCAGCTACTTGAGAGACTGAGGCAGGAGGATCACCTAAGCCTAGGAGTTAGAGGTTATAGAGAGCAATGATCATTATGATTGGATGAAAGATCAAGACCTTACCTCAAAAACAGAAATTACTGAAAAGGTAGTATGAATGTATACATGCTCACGCATGTGTCGAAGCTGATCACCCTTATAAGGACTCAATAGCTCAGTACCAATGGGGCTATATAGGAGATGACAAAAAAAAAATTTAAACTGGAATGGACGTGGAAATACATGTGAATTATTGCCAATTTGGGGTGTTTCCTCAGTAAATCATGAAGTGGATTTTTTAGCATTAATTTTGTCTGTCACATTTATGGATTCGGGATACGTTTTTATCTGTTTTTAAAAATATGTGTATTTGCTGAAAAAGCTAAATAAATGTGTAGAACATCATACTTGAAATTTTGTGTGACCCTCTACAAAATGTGTAATTATATGATGATCATGGGTATGCTACTAGCTTAAACTAACTGGTCACATTGGAACCAAGAAATGCCTCAATTTGAGCAAAATGTACTGAAGTTTAAGGAAAATGTGCATCAGAAGAACAATGTGATAATTTACAAATGTGTTTGAGAGTGATAGAATGACACAGAAATCTCAGGAGATCTCAATAAAATAAATAATTAAGCAAGACGGCCTCTGAAAGAGGGTTCACTTAGAATCACTCACAAACCAAGTCCTCTCATACTGTCTCCTATTTCCATGGAAGCGCTAAAATGTTTAGGTCGCACATTTCTATGTTGTTATAAATACAAAGCATTCTTGTTCCTACATCAGCAAACTTCAAAATAACTTCTAAATATGTTTACCCTACAATTAGATTTCTCAGTTTTGGAAAATATCTCACATGCTAATAATGAACAAGCTCTTAAAATTATAGACATATTTCAAGAGAAATTTCATGCTCCCTTTTCATTATAATTTAATTAATATTGTGTCCTTATACTTCTTGTACTTTTTAATAGCATATGTATCAATGTCATGATTCTGTGTTCTGCACATCTGAAGAAATATAATGTATCCATCATTTCTAAGGAAGAAGAGCCTTTGCTTTTATGTTCTCTTCACTTTGTTCCCTATCCATGGTTGGGTATATAGTAGCCTTTACCTCACTTCATTGTATGTAATCTCCATGGATTAGATCTCATTCATGCCTATGTCAACCAGGAGATTAGCCTCTACTAAACACTTACTATAATTCTATATATATATATATATATATATATATATATATATATATATATATAATTTTTTGTTAAAATTTGGGGATTGATTGAGAGTATAGAGAACCAGGTTACACTGATTGCATTTGTTAAGTGAAGTCCCTCTTATAATTGTGTCCCATCCCCAAAAGTTGTGTCACACACCATCACTCACCCACCATCCCCTCCCTCCTTCCCTCTGTTTGTTCTCCCGTTCCCCCACCCCCCCACCATGTGAACACTTAGTATAATTTAAAAATAACATGGAATATAAAAATGTACCAATTTGCCAGGTATCTATTGAAATCTTACTGTTTTTTAAGAATTTTTCAAGAAATTGGGTTAGTAAGAATGAAACTTGGAACTTTCAGACAAATCAGTTTAGCAGATAAACACTCTCTTTCTCTGTTTATGCAAAGATATATCAATATATGTATGGCCTATATTAAATATAATATGCATGTATATAAAATATAGGAACACAATAATAAAAGGTAAATGTACAATGATGGTGTGTTGATGCAAGTTATTTGCTATTCATTACTTCATGACATCCTTACAGTATCCCTGAGAGGATGATATATTTTAAGTATGATGTATCTCACCTCTTCTTATTCTCTCTCTTTCTTTCCCTTTCATCTACATATGCATCTATTTATCTATTTATTCAGTCTTTCCCGCTGCTTTCATCACATCCAAAATTTTCCTCATGCACATTATTTTACACTTTTGCTCTAAGAGCAGTTAACATAAGATCTACATTCTTAGCAAATTTTTAAGTAGACAATACAGAATTGTTAATCTTAGTCATGATGTTGTACAATAAATCTGCAAAACTCATTTAGTCAGCATAACTGAAACTTTGTAAGCTTTAACAAAAACCTCCTCAACCAATCCCCCAACCACGGAAAGTTACCCATCTTAATCTCTGCTCCTAGAACTTTTTATTTGTGTTAAATGTTCATTTGGCTTTCCAGAATCCTTACCAGTTTATGCAATACCACTTTCCAACTTTTGCTTTTGTTGCCGGTGCTTTTGGTGTTGTATTACAGAAATCATTGTGCAGTCTAATGTTAAGAAGCTTTGTTCTTATATTTTTTGAGTACTTATATAATTTCAATTCATACATTTACATCTTAATCTATTTGGAGTTGATCTTCTTACATAAGATAAAATATCAGGTTTCCCCAACATCATTTATTGAAAAGAATATCCCTTCCTTATGGTCTTTTCTTGAATCTTTATTGGAGATTAGTAGATGTGTAGATTCATTTCTAGAATATTTATTCCTTTCCATTGGTCTATATTTCTGTTACTATGCCAGCACTACACTGCTTTGATTAAGGTAGCTTTGTAGTAAATTTTGAAATAGAAAATGGCATGCTTCCAACTTTGCTTTATTTGTTCAAGATGGCTTTAGATTCTTGAAGTCTTTTCTCATTCTGCATGAATTTTGTATATATGTTTTATATTTCTGTAAAGAATTCCTTGGAATTTTCACAGGCATGGCTTGAAACAATTTATTGCTTTGGGTAGTATGAATATATTAACAATTCCATTAATTCAGTAATAGTGACATCTTTCCAGTTATTTGTGTCTTTTAAAATTGTCTTCAATGAGATGATATATTTTAATCCAAAAATGAACACACAGAGAGGCTTAGAAACTTCTAAAAGTTCATTCAGATGCAAGTGGTACAGCAAATAATCAACAAGATCTAATTTCACACCTTGCATCCATAACATGTCACTGAATGAATTAAGTTTTTTTTTTTCTTTTTATGTGCAAGTCTAGTATATAAAAGGCAAGGACAGGTGGAATTAGGGGAGCAGAACAAAAGTAAAGCTGAGAGAAGAGAGACTGAAATAAAAATGCTTTCAAATGGAGATAAAACATATAAGAGCTTTGAAGATGAAAGTCTGAATAAGATTTACTAGGATGAAAAGGGGAAAGGTAAAGAACAATGGAATTTGTGTAATGATAAATGGAAGTAGCACATAACAATTAGAGTAGATGGGAAAAGTAATGGGAGATAAAATTGGAAATTTATACTGATGCTAGCTTCAAAAAGGCTTTGGAATCATATTTTAGTGTTTATACTTTATCCTGTAGACAGTTGGAAGTTCTTGAAAGTTTGTAAATGGAGGAATGACTTAAATACCTGTGTTTGAGAAGGAGAATTCCAAATGTAATAAAGAGAATGAATTAGAAGTAAGAGGAGAAAAAAGAGAGTGGTTAAATTAGGCAAAATGTAACGAGGTCCTAAATTAAAACACTGGCAACAAAAAGAGTGGGCAAAAAAATGTATGAGCAACATTTCAGTGATTAAACTGTTGTGGTTTGTGGTGATTTAACTATAGGAGATGAGTGAAACCAACTAATATTTTTGGTTCAAGCAGAATGATTGCAATTAATGTAAGAAATAAAGAGTAGGGCAAGTTTTGGCAGATAAATAATAATTTACATGCACATAAGGAATAATGAAGACAATAATCAAAGAAAAAATAGAGCATATGATCACTCACTACATTGATAGTCCATATCATAAAATGTGGACTTGTATAGAGTAGGTGAATCAATCTCTCATTTTCTTCAAGAATTATTTTAAGGCCCTCTTCGGCCTTTCCTACTACAGTAGCTGCTATTCTTTAGTCTAGATAAATAAACCAACGTGATAGACTTTGAAAACATCTAAGCGTGCTTTTCCAAATGTAAAATTAGAGAGTGAACTGAATGGATTCACTGATTTAGCAGACTCATGTGAAAAAGCCCAAGCCTGCCATTACACTTATTAGCTGCTGTCTGTGTGACCCAATCAAAATGGGATGTGAAATATGGAAATTTGTGTCTCTCGATTTCAGATAAACTCTATCCTGTATCAAATAACTCTCAGTAGATCTGGTTTCAACAGCATACAGCTAAAGTCAATGGCCATGTCTTTCTTTGGGGGAAAGACTGGGGGAATCATTATTATAATAATTTTTTGTATTGTTTCAAACTTCTTGCTCATTGAAATGCATCCTTTTAGTCATTATAGTTCATGGTTTTTAGGTCTGAAAATAGATTCAAATGAGGAAACTGAGATTATGAATTTTCATTCCAGTAGCTAACTTTAGCCCTGCTACAAAGAATCTCTGCAATATTGTGATGAAACTAACAGAGGTGAAGTTGCTTCTAATGGATGAACAAAGAAAATGGTTTCTTGAGATGAAACCTACTCCTGGTAAAAATGCTGTGAACGTTATGGAAATGAAACAAAGGATTTAAAGAACATTACATAGCTTAGTTGATGAAGCAGCAGCAGGATTTGAGATGGTTGACTCTAATTTTGAAAGAAGTTCAACCATGGGAAAATGGTTATCAAACTGTATTGAAATGCTATTGAGAAATCTTTCATAAAAGGAAGAGCCAGTCAATGTGGCATTCTTTACTGAACTAGTTGCCATTGACACCCTAAACTTCAACAACTGCCACTCTAATTAATCAGCACCCATTAACATCAAGTCAAGACCCTCTACCAGCAAGAAGATGATAACTCAATGAATGCTCAAAGCATTTTTAGCAATAATTTATTTTAATTAAAGTATATAAGTAGTTATTTTAGATATACAGGCAGTCAGTCTCCAGTTTGCTAACTTACATACAAATTCTTAAGTTGAATTTGTATATAAGTTGGAGCGGGTACATTTACCTGCAATAGCGTCCATTTCTAAGTGCATGTTGAATGTCAGTTGCATGTTTATAACTGCTATAGGTTCCTTTTGTAAGTGCAAATTGTACATAAGTTGGATGTTTGTAACTTGGGAACTTCCTGTAATGTTAATGTATACCTTACAGACAGCAGTACAGTTAGTATAGTATAAGTTAGTATAGTATATAACTTTCATATGCACTGGAAAGCCAGAAAGTCCACGTGACTTTTTATTCTGCTTTTACTGCAGTTTTCTGGAAGTAAACCTGCCAAATTTCTAAGGTAAGCCTATATGTGATCAAGTCATAAGAAAATAAAAATATTCTTTTTTTCCCACTTGGATGCCTTGTATTTCTCTTTTTTAACCAATTTTTGTGGCTAAGACTTTCAGTTAAATTTTGAAAAGAAGTGGTAGATTTCTGAGAGAAAGATCTCAGTTTTTCCCTATTGATTATGATGTTAGCTGTGGGCTTTTCATATATGGCCTTTATCATGTTAAGTTTCTAATATAAGTATTTTTATAGAGAAATTTTTTTATTTCAAAATAGTATGAGGGTACACATAGTTTTGGTGATATGGATTGCTTTTGTAATGCTTGAGTCAGACATATAAGTGGGCCCATCACTCAAAGAGTGTTTGCTGTATCTGTTGTGCCCCTGTTGCTTAATTTCTGCTGAGTTTTACATCCCTATATGTACATGTGCTCCAATTTAATAGTGAGAACATGTGGTGTTTGTTTATCCATTCTTTTTTTGCACTTTTTGGCTGGGGCCGGGTTTGAACCTGCCACCTCTGGTATATAGGGCCGGCACCCTACTCCTTTGAGCCATTGTTTATCCATTCTTTAGATACTTCACTTAGAATAATATTTTCCAGTTCCATCCAAATCCTTGGTAAAGGCATTAATTCATTCTTTTTATGGCTGAGTAATAGTCTACAGTATTCTCATAGCACATGTTGTTAATCGACTCATAAATTAATGGGCACTTGGTTGATTCTACATCTTTGCAATTCTGAATTGTACCGTAATGAACATTCAAGTACATATGTTTCTTTGAGAAAATGGCTTATTTTCCTTTGGGTAGATATACTGTAATAGGATTGCTGAGTCAAATGCTAAGTCTATATTTATTTCTTTGAGAAAACTCCATACTGTTTTCCATGGAGGTTGAAACAACACTGTATAAGTGTTCCTTTGTCTCTGCATCCATGCCAGCATCTACTGTTTGGGGACTTTTTAATACAAGTCATTCTAACTGGGGTAAGGCTATATATCATTGTGGTTTTAATTTCCATTTTCTTGATGATTACTGAAATTGAGCAGTTTTCATGTAAAGATAGCCATTTGTCTATCTTTTTTTGAAAAGCTTCTGTTCATGGATGGATGTTGACCTTTGTCAAATACATTTGCTGCATATACTGAGATAACAGTATTTTTCCTTTTGTCATGTTAATGTGTCATTTCACACTGGTGGATTTTCATATTTGAGCCACACTTGCATTCCAAATCTGTAAACCACTTTGCTAGGTGCATGACTTTTTTCTGTACTGTTGAACTTTGTTTGTTAGGATTTTGTTCCATCTTTTTGCTTTTATTGACTATGGATATTGGCCTGTAATTTTCTTTTCCTGTAGTATCTTCATATGGTTTCAATGTAAAGATTATGCTGATCTCATAGAATGAGGTTAGAAGTATCCCTCCTTGTTCATTTTTTGGAAGATATTGAGAAATATTGGTATCCCTTCTTTTTCAAGTTTATTTTTGTATATATTGTGAGATAAGAATCCAAATTCACTCTTCTACATATGGGTATACAATTTTACCAGTGTCATTTATCAAAGAGAGTGTCCTTTGCTCATTGCATATCTTTGTACCTTTGTCAGATCAATTTACCGTGAGTATGTGGGTTTTTTTCTGGAATCTCCATTCTCTTCCATTGGTCTACATTTCTATTTTAATGTCAGTGCCATACTGTTCTGATTACTTTCCTTTGTAGTATATTTGAAAATCAGGGGGCATAACATCTCCACCTTTGTTCTTCTTATTCAAAATTACTTTGGCTATTTGGGATATTCTGTGTTTTCCTATGAATTTTAGGTATTTTTATGTGTGTTTCCTTAAAAAGCACCATGGAAATTTCAATAAGCAGTTCATAGGCTGGCTTTCTGAAGTATAAACTTTTAAATGATGTTAATTGTTCAAATTTATGAACATTGGAAGTTCTTTCATTTATGTTTATCTTTTAAAATTTGTTTGGTCTATTTGTAATGTTCAACATTCAAATTATTCACTTCCTTGGTAAAATTATTCCTAAGTATTTTAATATTTTAAAAAGTATTCCAAAAATAGAAGAAGTAGGAACACTTCCATACTCATTCCCCAAAGCTAGCATCACCTTGACATCCAAGCCAAAGACAATACAAGAAAGAAAAACTGTGGGCCAATATTCCTGATGAATATAGATGCAAAGACCCTCAACACAATACTAGCAAACTAAATAGTACATCTTCAGTTTATAACTAATTCTATACCACACATTCTGAAATCTATAAAGCAATAGGAAAGTTAATCTTGTACTTATTAATGAAAATGATACAGGGATAGAGCTTCCAGTCAACACTCTGAGTGATCTCATAATTGTGTGTGAGGAATTCCTGTACTTCCATGCACAAGAACCTTGCTTGTCAGAAATATGATTTCTAGAGAAGAGGACTAAACGTGTGTTACCTCTTATTTCTTACCCCCCCCCCAATACATTGTTCATGTATTGGTTGGTCTTAGTTTATTTTTATCATGTTTTTTGTCCCTGCATTCTTCTCCTAATATAAGAATTCAGAAGTCTCTTGGATGTGAAATGACATTTAATATTTTCCATTGACGTTTGGCTATAATTACTACTATACTTACTATTGAATGGATTCAGAAATAAATAAATACTCACCACTATTCCTGTCAAATAGCCATCTTCAGGAGTTCTCCATGTCTGAGCACACACAGGGAACATTTTCTTGATAGCATATCATTATGCACTCAACATATATTTACTCCAATAACTAACTACACGTCACAATGTATATCCAACATATGGCTGCCAAGGATTTTGTCACAGATCGGAAATAATTTAGTAATTTTAAATATGCTTAAAGACTTCAAATACTGTCACTAGATCTCTAACATTTTTGCCTCCAAGATTATCTATCCCTTACATTTTAGTTGAATCTTTTACTCACATGTCAAATAACTTTTCCCAGTCCCTGTTTCAGCACCTCTAAGAACCTCTCCACTGTCAAAATGGAGCAAGGAGCTCCACGGATTTCAAGGTTGTTTCCTTTTGTCTCATTAAGACATCACAGTTTCTAGTAAGAATAGTCTCACCTAGTAAACACAGCAAAGTCCTTGAATAAGTGCACTCCCATTTTCTGCTGAGTTTTTCTGTTTCCAGAGAGCACCCCAAATCCACAAACTTGTAGAAAATAGAAGGTAGCAAACAAAGGGAAGCTTGCTTTTTAATGAGGAATCCTATTGCACTTCTTCAGTTTTGTGAATTCAGACAGCTTTGTGTCTATGATATCCAAAAGCCTCTACGTGATAATTCTTCAATAGAGCACTCTAGTCATTTCTAACTCACAGTGACATTTTAAAAACCATCACAGATCATATCTTGTCAACTCCTACTTTCTAAAAACACAATTCCAAGAAGTGTTAATAGTAAAGTTGCATTTTTAAATATTCATGTACTTTTTAACAGGGTATGGCTTAAAATAAAGATTGCTCACCAACCCTAACCAACATGTGGCAGTTTATCTCAGCATTGTATGATATTCAAAGGACATACCAGGCAACCATTTACTTATTCATCCACTCCCAAATAGGAATGGAAATTTAAATATATTATATTCCCTTGATTAAAAATCCACTCAAGGCCAGTGCCTGTGGCTCAAAGGAATAGGGCACCGGCCCCATATATCAGAGGTAGTGGATTCAAACCCAGCCCCGGCCAAAAACTGCAAAAAAAAAAAAAAAAAAAAAAAACCTCACTCAAATATTTGTTCCTCTGTAGTTGGAGATCAGTGAAAAGTGGTTCATAAAATACATCATTTTTGTAAATTTCTCTTGGAGATATTTTCATCCATTCCTTTGAGAGCCAGCAGTCAGCTATCAATTACATTGAATTATAAAAACAAGTAAGGCTATTCAGTATAAATTCACCCTGAGCAGAAATGTCTAACTATTTTGGCTGTAATTACTGCAAGTATTACAGTACAAATACAAATATACAAATATTGCCTTTCTCCAACTTAGAACAAACATAAAAGCATTGATTCACATGTAATATTATCTATTTTTTTTTAATGTTTTACCTGTCTATATAGTCTTAAGAATTAGACACATCAAGGTAACAATAGCCCAGGAAATCTCTGTTTACTTATCTGATAACATTTTTGTTTCTATCTCCAGTAAAAATATACTAAAATCTCCATTCATAGACTCACTCATTTCCTAGATAAACCCCTTTTTCTTATTATTTTTGAACTAACTTGATGAAAAAGTAACAGATACAGATTCTTTGGCTGATAACATTAAAGGAAATAAAACCAAATTTTTAAATTTCTGTTACATATCTGACTTGTTTGGGAATACTGGGAATATTTGTTCCACATTTTCCTTTTTTAGAAAAACAAGATAGGATAAAGCACATGTCTAAGATACAAATTCTTATATTTCTGAGAAAATGCAGCTATAGATGTCATCATGAGTAGGGACTTTTATAGTGTCATAAAAATTCAGTGTCACTATAAATTTATGCTGCTGAAAATGTCGACATTTATGTCAACTTCTACAAGGACATATTCTGAAATGATACTAAAACTTGATGCAGCAACTTTTACTTAGTTAAAAAGTGAGATTACAGAACAAAAACATTTACTCTAATTTTTGCAATTGTCAATATGGATAATTAATTATTAACATTCTCAAATCACATCAAGGTTTAATGGATACTTAAAAATCATATTAGTTAAAGTTAAAAAGCATGAAAACATGTTCATGTATTATTCAAATGTAACAATTAATTTGATGCATATTATTAGCATTCATTTACAATGCATTTAATTCAGATTTTTAATACCTGATAAAAATTATTAAGGACGTAAGCATAAGTTGATGCTTATTTAAGAATTATAGATAATCAGCGATTCATATCAGCAATCTATTTTCACTCAATTTATATTCCAGGGCAAGCATGGTTACTATTTTGATTAATGAAAAACAAGAAGCTTTGATATTAAGATTGCCCAAATCTACCAATTCATGCACAAGGATTTTCCTCGTTTTAGCAATATATGTTCTTTTGCAATGAAGACGAATAATCTCATTAGGTGGTCTATTTTTGGCAACTACAGAACAACCAAAAGAATATCACTTTCAGACTCAACATCTAAGTCAGAAAAGCTGCTATGGACTTATTGGCATATTTTGACAGTGCTAGTGGTAGGTGGGAACTCACAAACATGGGAAAGTTCAAACCAGAATCTTTTTCTTTTTTTTTCTTTCTTCTTTTTCTTCTTCTTTTTTTTTTTTTTGTAGAGACAGAGTCTCACTTTATCACCCTCCGTAGAGTGCCATGGCGTCACACAGCTCACATCAACCTCCAACTCCTGGGCTTAGGCGATTCTCTTGCCTCAGCTTCCCAAGTAGCTGGGACCACTGGCGCCCACCACAATGCCCGGCTATTTTTTTTGTTTTGCAATTTGGCGGAGGCCAGGTTTGAACCCAGCACCTTCAGCATATGGGGCCGGCACCCTACTTGCTGAGCCACAGGTGCCACCCTCTTTTTCTTTTCTTGATAGCTAAGCCACTTGACATCTACCAGGGAGCTCAGCCTTCTCTCCTAGGAAACATCCTATATGCAGAATTAGAAACCAGCTCTAGGCTAACTCTGGAAGACAGATTTGCTGCTCTTTGTGCTCAGACACCGTGTTGTAGTTTTTGTGTATGAGACATAGCACATGAACCCTTCCTGAGGTCAAGCCCTCATATTTAAGCAAGTTATAGTACCTGGATAATTTTATTTTCCTAAATTTCTATTTTGAAAATCTGTTGCTTTGAAGTGTGTGTGATAGTTTTCTTAAATAGGATACCTGGACCACACTACTATAAATATGTTACTGGTATATTTTTACCTGATTTGCTGTGTTCCAGTGTATTTAAAGACATTCAGATGTAATCCATTGAACAAGTAAGTGTCTTGCCTATCTGGAACAGATAAAGGGTTCCAAGTTGAAAGACAGTTTCTGGGAGCTTATGAAGTTGTCCAGATTTCCCAAACTAAATAATATATCTCTATGTAATAAAAAGAAATCAAGGGCTACAACTTCCAGGAAGATATCATAGATAATATTTCTTTATTTCTGTCACTAGTATAACTAAAAACCTTGGACTCTATTCTGTATAAGACAAAGATAAGAAGCCTCTGAAAGGTGGTGTGAAGTAGGCAGACACTCTAGGGTGGTTAGGACAACAGAAACAACATGATGGTGAATTTCCTGGGCTTTTTCTATGCTCAGTATATTCTAGAGTGTGTCTGATGAAGTTGACAACCTGGGACTGATAGGGGTGTAGGAAAAAGAAAAGGTCCTAAAAAAGACTGTTTAAAGAACAGACCAGAAATGGTGGCAGCCTATGCAAACAAAAAACCTTATAAATGATAATTATGTTGTTCTTTCCATAGGTAAAACAAAAACAAAATAACTGGGCAGTGCCTGTGGCTCAGTGAGTGGGCGCTGGCCCCATATACTGAGGGTGGCGGGTTCAAACTCGACCCCAGACAAACTGCAACAAAAAAATAGCTGGATGCCTGTAGTCCCAGCTACTCGGGAGACTGAGGCAGGAGAATCACCTAAGCCCAGGAGTTGGAGGCTGCTGTGAGCTGTGTGATGCAATGGTACTCTACTGAGGGTGATAAAGTGAGACTCTCTACAAAAAAATAAAAAAAAAATTTAAAAAAAACTGCCCAATCTCTATGGTAGGGAGAGTTCAGAGAAAGCATAGTAGGAAGCCAAAACTTTCATACCCAGAAGTGGAGACAGAGTCCCTCCTTCCCCACCACGATATCAATGAAGACCACGTGAGAAGCCTAGACTTCCACTCCCCTCAATATAAATGGGACATTTCTCTTCATCCCTGTTTGGGAAAAAGCTTAGTAGACAGTTCAGAGTTCAAACGTGTTCAAGCAAAATCTGTACATAGATGTTTAAAGCTGATACTATTCATACTAGCAAAAATGATGGAAATAACTCATTGTCCATTGACTGATAAAGACAAAAGGTGCTTATTCATACAATGAAGTATTATTCAACTATAAAATGAATTAAATACTGATACATGTTTTAACATGTACCTACATGAAAACAACACAATAAATGAAAGAAGCCAGACAAAACATTCATATATCATCTGATGGCACTTATATTAAATATCCAATTTAGAAAAGTCCAGAGAAATCTGGGAAGCAGAGTAATGGTTAACAGTCACTGTGGCGACGGAAGGATGGTGAATGGTTGCTTAATGGGCTTGGGGTTTCCTTTTGGGGTGGTAAAAATGTTCTGGAACTAGATAGCTATAATGGTTACACATTGTGAACCTACTACTGTGATACCTTGGAATCCAAACTTAATCCATTCCAGAACCTATATGTGTTCCAAATCATTAAACTTCCAAGATAATTTTTCCCCCTTTAAAATAATAGAAACTGAATTAATCCATTCCTGGATCCCACAAACTTGAATTTTCAAAATGATTTTAATAGTAAATACACTGGATTTTAAGGTAAAAGATTAACAAATAATCATATTTGAACAAAATGTAAATTAATAAAATTAAAAATATAAAAACCTAAAAATATAAAGGCTTATTTCAAAACAATTGAATGCTTAGTTCAAACAGCAGGCTGGTGATGTGATTTCTGAGACTAATTTGTGAGAAAGCCAAGGTCCTCCACCATGACTTAGTGAAGGGCATGCCTGCTACCAGTGATCAAAAGGAGGAGTCAAAAGCCAGTAGAGGGTGGTTCAAGAACTT
>CAUYRH010040572.1:0-42254 GCA_963574655.1 Perodicticus potto
AAAAAAAACCCAAAATCTTGGGCTCAAGCAGTCCTCTTGCCTCAGCCTCCAAAGTACAGGCACCTGGACTACAGGCACCTGCCACAATGCCCAGCCAATTTTTTCAATTTGTAGTAGAGACTGGGGTCTTGCTCTTACTCATGCTGGTCTTCAATTCCTGAGCTCAAGCAATGCACCCACCTCAGCTTCCCAGAGTGCTGGGATTACAGGTGTGAGCCACCTCGCCAATCTGTCATCTCGTTTTAAGTAAGAATGAAAATAAAGAGGTCTCTGATCTGCTGTAACATGGCACCCAGATATAATTATTCGCAGCAAAGGCTGGGCACAGTGGCTCACACCTGTAATCCCAGCACTCTGGGAGGCCAAGGTGGGTGGATTGCCAGAGCTCACGGGTTTGAGACCAGCCTGAGCAAGAGCAAGATGCTGTCTCTAAAAATAGCTGGGCGTTATGGCTGGTGCCTGAAGTCCCAGCTACTTGGGAGGCTGAGGCAAGAGAATCACTTGAGTCCAAGAATTTGAAGTTGCTGTGAGCTATGACACTACAGCACTCTACTGAGGGCAACAAAGTGAGACTTTGTTCAAAAAAAAAAAAATTTTTGGTGGCACTGACTGTCCGTTTCCTCCTCCTGAACCTACCTCAGTTGCTCCTGAACATAAAACTCTAAAAGCAAGCAGAGAGAGAAACTGTGTTGAAAGATGAAAGGAGAAAGACTACAACCTTGACATTCAAAATTCTGGTCCTATATGGCTCTTGATTTGGGCCCAAAACTCATGTTTCCAGGTTCTTCCTCTGTGAAATCAGTAGATTTACACCAATGATTCCCTAAGTATGGTCCCATGACCAGGAGGGTTAACTTCACCTGGGATCTTGTTAGAAATACAAATTCTGGCCTGGTGCAGTGGCTCATGCCTGTAATCCTAGCACTCCAGGAGGCCAAGGTGGGTGGATTGCCTGAGCCAGAACGAGACCTCATCTCTAAAAAATAGCCGGCCATTGTGGCAGACGCCTATAGTCCCAGCTATTCAGAAGGCTGAAGTAAGAGCCCAACAGTTTGAGGTTGCTGTGATGCCAAGGCATTCTAGTTAGGGCAATAAAGTGAGACTCTGTCTCAAAAAAAAGAAAAAAGGAAGAAAGAAATACAACTTCCCAGGCCCCACTCTAGACCTACAAAATCAAAAACTCTTGGTGTGAGCCCAGCAATGTATAGTTTAACAAGCGCTCCAGGTGATTTTGATACATGCTTAAGTTTGAGAATCACTTTTTTACCCACTGAAGGAGGAGCTCATAAAAAACCCAGTATGGGGACAAATTCTCAAATCAAGGATCTACAGGTTAGGGAACTGAAGAAGAAAATCAAAGTCTCTCAAAGTGGCCCCTAGACAGGCTGTCTTACCATTTCTCTCCTTTTTCATTTTTCTCTGGAGCAGATCCCACTCATGAAGGCACAGCAGAGGGCATGGAGAATGTGGCAGATGCTGTCACCCATGCCCGTTTCGTAGGCACAGATCCTGCTAGCGATGAGGTTGTCCTTATGAAAATCCTTCAGGTAAGCAGGAGTGGGAGGGCAATTAGGCTAATGGCCAAGGGGTGGTACTGGGTCTACTTACCCGAGTCTCCTGGCAGCATGTAGCTGTGTTTTGACTCCACTGGGGCTTAGGAGCCTACTTTGTTTCCAAAGAAGTAGCTCAGGTGGCTCGGCGCCTGTGACTCAACGGGCTAAGGCACCAGCCACGTACACCTGAGCTGGCGGGTTCGAATCCAGCCCGGGCCGACAAACAATGAAGGCTGCAACCAAATAATGGCTGGGCGTTGTGGCGGGCGCCCGTAGTCCCAGCTACTTGGGAGGCAGAGGCAGGAGACTCGCTTGAGCCCAGGAATTGGAGGTTGCTGTGAGCTGTGATGCCACGGCACTCTATCCAGGGTGACAGTTTGAGGCTCCGTATCCACAAAAAAAAAAAAAAAAAAAAAGAAGTAGCTCAGGTACTAAAAGTAAATGCTTTTTTAAAGGGAAATAATTTAAAACTCTGAATAAATTGATACTAATACTGGAAGCCCTTAATATACTTATACCCCTGGCAGACTATATCTGTGCCATCCATCTGTTGGGCTCATGGGCTAGGGCTGGAATGAATTTTGAACTATGTCAGGGTCATACAAAGTGAAGAAGCAGTTCCCAAGACAAGCTCCTCAGAGACCTCTCTACCAAACTGAAGTGAGGTCAGCATTCTTGCTAACCTCTCTTTCTAACTCCTGAGTAGTTCTCTCGGAGACTAGAGGAACACTAGGCAGCTTTTTAACAATAGGAAAGCCTCTCTTCACTCTGCCTACTTGGTTTATCACAGTAATTCCCCTTTCTTCCTGATAGGTCTTACGGACTCTTTTGCTAACCCCAGTGGGTGCCCACCTAACCAATGAATCTGTGTGTGAAATTATGCAGTCTTGCTTCCGGATCTGCTTTGAAATGAGGCTCAGTGGTAGGTTCTTGAATATTGTCTTCTTCACCATTCTTGGGGCCACTGAGTATGAAACACATGATGCTGTCTCTGAACCCCAGAGAGTTGGAAAATTCAAGACTTCTTATCAATCTCAAAGAGCCATAAGGATCTAGAAGAAATCTCTGTACTTGACTGTTGGCAAAGCTAGAGTAAAGACCTCAGCCCGTTATGCCAGGGCAGTAGTTGGGATGGAGCCCAGGATCAGGTCTCCCTCCCTTGAGGTTTTTTGGGATTGACACCAGTGAGCAACTCCAAGATCTATCACTCCCCCTTTTTCCCCCGACTCGCTAGTGCCACCTAGTGGTCTAGTAAAGTTATGGCTGCCTGGCGGAGCTGGAGCTGGGTTTAATAAGTTTGGCATAATCCTTAGTAAACAAGGTTTGGAGGGGAGTCTGCCCTGAGAAGCCTCCTGATAATAGCGCCGCAAGTAATGACACCTGTGTTATTTGTTTTTGCCTGTGCAGAGTTATTGAGAAAATCCGCAGAGCACACTCTCGTAGACATGGTGCAGCTGCTCTTCACAAGGTAAACCTGCTGCTGTTTGCTTCAGCCCGGCTGCCCAGGCCTCTTGAGTCTGCCTGCTTCCACACAGCCACGTCAGGGACCTGGCCAACCCCTCAGCCACATCAGAGGCCCCTGGGATTATGCATGGGGGTAGTTCTCTGTGTCTAGGGTTACTGAGCAAGGGAGGAGGAGGGAGCTAACTTGGTCTCAGAAGGAAGTGGAAGGTTATTTAATCTAAGCTGACAGACCTCATTCTGCTTCCCAAACTTATTTATGTCTATTTCTGTACAGGTAGCAGCTGGGAAAGGGAACTCAGAATGGAAGCCAAACTCGAGGGACCCCGGAACAGGTTGCAGGGCTCCCAGAGCTCAGCCTGTTTTCTGTGGAAAGGGCCAAGGCTAGGGTGACCAATGATTGATTTTGCCTGGGACTGTCCTCATTTCAGTGCTGAAGGTCCTGCATCTCAGCAAACCAGTCCCAGGCAAACCAAGATGATTGGTTACCCTAGGTAAGGCCCTTAGCCTAGGGCCTAGGAAGCCATTTTCATACTAGGCCTAACTTCCTGTTTCCTATACTTCTTTGCAATAGATTCACTTTGAGAAGAGCTGAGGCAGTGGCCTTAAAATCTCCCCCTGGGATTCTTTTTGCTCTCAGATCTATAGATAATAATGTTTAATAACTACAGACAAGACTGCCCTTGGACCCTACTGCAAAGAGTTTCTTACTCTTCAGGCTCAAATTTCAGACTTCAAAACTTTAGCCTGCCTTTTACTTCTTGCCCTATTCCCAGTCTCCTAGAGTTTTGATAGATGCCTCTCCCCACCTCTTGGCTTCCAGCAGTACTTGCCAAGTCAACACAGGCAGGAAGGAATCAGTTTAAGTATAAAAAGAGCCTCCACACTTAGTCATTTTGCCCTCCTGACTACCTTCTTTCGTCCATGTCATATATCCCTTGATTCCTGTGGCTCTTTAATGAAGCTCGGAAAAGAGTGAAATTAGTCTTCTTCTCTTCCTGCCTTTTCCTGAGATACAGGGCATGCTCTGGCTCAGAGCTCCTTTGCTCTATGGCTGGCATGAGTGTAGTGTTTGTCATCCTTAATGATAATCCATGGATTCTCTATTTTATAGGTTACCTCATTTTAAAGAAGAACCTAAGAACTATGTGGGGACCAACATGAAAAAGGTATGATCTGAGAGCTGATCTGCTGTCCCTCCTCCAGACATTAATCTCCCAATTTCAGTACTGTGAGATGATACCCTTGCTAGCAAAGACATACTTTTGCCTAGGCAGGTCTGCCTAGAATCTAGAAATAGCTCTCATTCCCTTAGTGAGAGATTTATTCTCTCCCAGATACCTGTCCTTCCCCAACTTTCCTTTATGGCCTGTCTTTCTTTGAACCACCACATAAGCTGGTGAGCCAGTTTTTCCTGGAAACTGAGTGAGGCCCATCCTTCTGGGCTGAAAACATATGTTGACAAAGATGAAAGGCCTGCAGTCCCCTCAGGGCTCAGCCTTGTCACCAGGTAGGAAGCTGAGAGAGACT
This sequence comes from Perodicticus potto, assembly GCA_963574655.1. NCBI lineage: Eukaryota > Metazoa > Chordata > Mammalia > Primates > Lorisidae > Perodicticus > Perodicticus potto. The sequence continues at coordinate 4,545 of CAUYRH010040572.1, forward strand.
ATGCCTTAAATCCTACCCCAGTGCTGGATTAGACTGGGCTCAGGCTTGTGGTAGTCTCTGTTGAAGAGATAGATCAAGCCTGACTCCAGACCAAAGGGTTCTTAAACTGCTAGTAAAAGAATGGTGGTCAGAAGAGTGGATTCTTTCTATCTTAAACTGAAGCCCTGGACTTTATGGGCCTCTAATGAGGATTATGCTTGCAACCCTAAGAGGTTCTGCTCATGGACATGACCCTTGGCTGTTTGGTGCATGCCCACCCTCTCCCTTGCCATCTATCCCTATTCCTACCCTGTGCCCTGTTGGCGTGTGTCTGAGTTTATTTCACTCTGTTTAAATCGTGCATTTGCCTGTCTTTCACAGATTTCTCCATGTCTCCTCAACAAACTGGAGCTAAGTAGTGGGGAGCAGACCAAAGCCCTGAACCAGTTAGAGAGGGTACTACTCTTTAAGAACCTCAAGGTCTCTCTCCCTATCCCTCTCCTTTCCCCTTTTTATTTATTTCTTTAAATGCTTATTTTTTATATGTAACACCTGGGTTCCCTTTCCATTGTGTAGAGCACAACTTACCCCTCCCTAGTAACAGCACGGCTTTGTAAGAGTTGTGCGTGATTGTAGCTTTGCAATGTTGGAAATTCTCCTGGGGCATCTAACTGCCTGGAGACAGGCAAAGGAAGCCTTTAACATGACATAGTAAACCTAGAGAACCTGAGTACTGCTGTCACCTTGTGAAGAGGCTCAAGATCTTCCTTTTCTAGAGAAACTAAGAGACTTTCAAGCTAGATCCTTCCCAATTCCCCGCTCCCCTTGTTCAAAGCTGGCATAGAGAACTTAAGCATAGTTCTCAACTTTATCTGGATACCTGGACTGAGTTTAGAGAGAAAGTCAATCTAGTTAGGGTCTTTTTTTTCCTCAGTTACCATTAGAGTGGTCATTCCAAGAAGAACTAGGATAGTAAGGAGCCAGGTGCCAGGATAGCCCAGGATATTGGGACTACTTTGTCAAGATCCCCTCTGTCCTTTGAAAGTCAAGATGTAGGAGAGCTTAGGAGAGAGATCCAAGCTGAAGACTACCCTAATTCCCATATTTCACTCTAGGAAGGAGAGGCAGAGAAGGAGGTATAGACTATCTAGGCTAACTATCATAAGAGTGTGCGTATTAGAAGTATGGTTGTGTGACTTGGCGCCCGTAGCTCAGTGGTTAGGGTGCTGGCCACATACATCGAGGCAGGTGGGTTCGAGCCTGGCCTGGGCCTGCTAAACAGCAATGATAACTGCAACCAAAAGTAAATAGCTGGCTGTTGTGGCGGACACTTGTAGTCCCAACTATTTGGGAGGCTGAGGCAAGCGAATCACTTAAAACCAAGAGTTTGAGGTTGCTGTGAGCTGTGAAGCCATGGTACTCTACCCAGGTTGACATAGTGAGACTCTTGTCCCCCCAAAAAAACTAAACAACTGCATCTGTACACCCAGCCAGATAGTACATAGGCCTGTGTTCTCTTTGAACGCATTGTCTCTAGTTTCATTTGTGTGTTTAGTCTCAAGTTATATCTTCTCTTGAGTGGCTATCCAGCATGTTGCCATGATTATTAACTTAAGATCTTTTCTCTTTTTTTGTAAAGCTTATGCTGTGCTTTAGAAAACAGACTTGTAAAGATAAGATGGTATAGGGTTCCGTGAACATATGCTGCCTCCCCACAGCTTAGGACCTTAGAACAGGGAGCACAGCTATACTTTTAAAGAACTGAGGCATTTGTGAGAATTACCAATCTCTTAGCTCCTATTCCACCTAAGAGGCTAGGAATACTCCTTGAAATGACCAGGTTTAAGCAAGCTTTGCAGAGGATAGAGAAGAAAACAGGAAAGACTGACTGATCCATGTGTGGGAAGAAATTTCAGTGACTGACTGGCTTTTCAGTGGAAATAGGACTTCCTGGAGTCTCTGACATGGGAAGCCTCCTGAAGAGAAAGACTATCTGATAAAAGTGGATCCAGTTGTTAGTACTTTTTGGAGCTGCCAATAAAATCAGGAGGTCCCTCATTGATCTCTTGGGCTGCTTGCCCTTCTACATATTTGGCTGACTGTTCTCCCAGAACATTTTTTACCATGAACTTGATGCAGCTGAGTTCCAGGAGTTCCTTGAAAGAGCATCCATCTGTTTCCTGCATAGCCATAGTGTTCAGAACACTTGAAGCTCAATTCTAGACATGACTGCAGGCATTTCAGAGATGGAATGAGAAGAAATGTAAATCCAATGTGAGGCAGTTGCTATGTTATTAAGAGCTGGGGGAAGGGGTCAGCTATTGGGCTTTTCCTTTATTAGAAGGGGCTCTGGGTAGTGATGGAAGAATTATGTGGTTCCCAAACAAGGGATCACCTTATCTGAGAACTTAGAGGAACTTGAGAAATGAGTTCTGTCCCCAAATATCAGAAGGAATTGAAGAGGCAAACGATAATCTGGATATATTCAGTCTTTCAGAAAAGACAGGAAGGAAAATGCTTCTGGTCTCCTTAGAGTCCTGAGTCAGTCTAAAACTCTCTTCCTAGAAAAGAGTTGCTGTTGCCCAATCCAGGAATGGTCATCAGTTGAGGAATAGTTTAATATAGGGACTAGGTTCAAACTCCAACTGAGAAAACAAAGAAGAAAACAAAATGGGATTAAACAAAGTAACTGTGGCCGGGCATTGTGGCGGGCGCCTGTAGTCCCAGCTACTTGGGAGGCAGAGGCAAGAGACTCGCTTGAGCCCAGGAATTGGAGGTTGCTGTGAGCTGTGATGCCACAGCGCTCTACCCAGGGCAACAGCTTGAGGCTCTGTCTCAAAAAAAAAAAAAAACAAAGTAACTGTGAATTTAGGGTAGAGGAAATGCATAAAAACATAGATCCCAGAGTAGTCAACAGGTGATAGAGCTTGTCCTTCGTTACTAAAAGGGAGCTATAAGAGGAATAGAAATTAAGCAAGAGAAAGGAGTTGGAATACACTAAGGGTTCCAAGGAATCAGCCTTACCATATGACAACGTAAAATTGCATTTAGAAAGACCAACAATGAGGTCCTATTGATATAACAAAATTAGGAGCAGGAGAGAGCAGCAGCGTGACATGACCCTTCATCCTTAACTCCACAAATAAATTGGGATGCTACTCCTTCCTTAATTGCAAGGAATGAGGCTTTAAACAATTTAATGGAGAAATTCCAGAGAGTAAGGTATATGTTTATGCTGTAGGTCCAGTCCATGCAGCATTAAGAAAACAGAGTCTAGATGGGAAGGACTCGCATAGTTGGATGAGAACTAGAAGTAGATGCCTGCTCTACCGGGTAGTTGAGGAAGAAAGCCCAAGAGTCCATGGGTCTGTAGATCTGCTGCTATAGACAGAGGAGCCCCTGCCCTTACCCATTCAGCAATAGGGTCATGAATCATCTATAGAACTCAAGATCACCTGCTTAATGTAAGACTTAGGACCCAGGGAAGCAGAGTGATAAGTATGAGGGCTACCAATGACCAGCCCAGAAGCAGAATGGTGCCTTCCATATGGAGGCTGCCATGCCAACCTATAAAGTGACAAATGTGGAAGCCAAGTTAGAGAAGTAGGGATGTGATCTCATTGCCTAGATTCTTTCTTTAGCACAAATGTGGGGTACAGATTGTTTCCTAAAGACCAGAAGGAATAAGTAAAGGGAGATTTCTAGGGATAGAGTCTTAGTTTGAATACCAGTGCTAATGAGGTATGATATTTCCAGCTAAAAATGAGAGCAGGAGGCATGAGTGATTCATCCAAGTGGAAGAAACAGAAACGATCTCCTCGGCCCCCACGCCATATGACCAAAGTCACAACAGGTTCAGAGCTACCCACTCCCAGTGGAACCACCTTATCCTCTAACCTCACTGGTAAGTGCTCTGGGCTGCTTCTTCTGATTACAATAGATAGAAGAAGAGCTTTTTCTCTCAGAGCTTTCAAAATTGAAGACCAACCAACTGAGGGGCTTTGGTCTTTCTGCTGAGAGTGAAAAGGGAAATTCCAGGTCACATCAGACTGTGACCGTTCAGCAACTCCACAGTAACTTAAGGTGGATCTCCTTTCAGAGGGATTCTAATGACTTTAGAGACCAATATATGCAGAGTTGAGCATGCAGTCTGGGAAAAATAGAGCCCCTGGTATCATGGAGGGTATGTTTTACCCACAGAATATCCTTCAAGCTTCACTTACTTTGCTTGGCAGGTGGCATGCCTTTCATTGATGTGCCCACTCCCATCTCCTCTGCAAGTTCAGAAGCTGCCTCAGCAGTAGTCAGCCCCTCTACAGACAGCGGCCTAGAATTCTCCTCCCAGACCACCTCTAAAGAAGATCTTACTGACCTGGAGCAACCTGGCTCTCTAGGGTACAGTACAGCTACAGAGCCTGGGAGCAGTGAACTAGGAGTTCGAGAGCAGCTTGATCCCCAGGTATGGCTTCGGTGTTTAAAGGTCCTGTTCAGTCTTCCACTTTAGGGGAATAGGCTTGATCCTTTGGATCTTTATTCACACCTTGGCTCAAAACAAGACTGACTAGGGGAGTTCTTTCCTATTTCCCACAATTAGCTGTGCTGCCTAGAAAAACCACAGCATGACTCACTGTGAGAGGTTGCTCATGGGATTTATCAAGTTATGCATATAGGTAGTACTGGGCAAGAGGGAGGGAGCCTGCCATGGCTTTTTCCTGGAAGGTAATGATCTAAATCCTCAGCACATACAAGCCTCTGCATCTTTAGGGTTCTAGACATTGTAGGTCACTGATATCTCAGGATATGTTTTCTGAGTCCTTCATACTCTTGCCATCTTTCATTGATTCATAAATCACTGAGCTGACCTTACACCTGCAGCCCATCAGAGACTGCCTTTAGGTGGGTAAGTTCCAAGTTGCCTCATCTCTCTTCCTATATCTCCCTGCTACTGGTCATATCAGGAAGGGGCCCATGTGGAAAAGGCCCAGTCAGCATCCGTGGAATCTATTCCTGAGGTATTAGAGGAGTGCACGTCCCCTGCTGACCACTCTGACTCTGCCTCTGTCCATGACATGGACTACGTCAATCCCCGGGGTGTGCGCTTTACACAATCCTCCCAGAAAGAAGGTGGGTACTCTTTGGCAGGCTCTGCCTATTCATTTCCTCCACTTTACCTATTAAGCCTTAGCCTAGATCATCTTGGATCAAGGTGACTACTATCTGCTGGTCCAAGTTCTAGGCCATTTTCTAGTCAAGCCATAGAACTGTTGGATGGAGTCTTTCCCTACCATAGACTACCAACCTTTGTGGTGACAGGAAGTAAGAAGGAAGAGTAAAAAGCTTAGGACTTTTAACAGAAAGATAGGATCATCAATTCTGATTTCTTCCAATAAACGAAACCAGTCCTCTTAACCTCCCTAGGAAAAAAATCCTTTTCCTTGAAGAGAATCACTTGCCTGAAATTGCATTCTGTAATGCAAGGCAGACTAGACGAAGCCAGTAGGCTAGTTGTTTCTTAGGAGTCTCACTCTCTTCCTGGCCTTCCCTAGGCACAGCTTTGGTCCCCTATGGTCTTCCCTGCATCCGCGAGCTCTTCCGCTTCCTCATCTCCCTCACCAATCCACATGACCGCCACAACACAGAGGTTATGATCCACATGGGACTGCATTTGCTGACAGTGGCCCTTGAGTCAGCTCCTATAGCCCAGTGCCAGACCCTCTTGGGCCTTATCAAGGATGAGATGTGCCGCCATTTATTCCAGGTAAGATCAGATTGCTTAGAGACCCAGAGTCTCTCTCAAGGGCCAGGGAAGCATAGGGAGACTTGGTCAATTGTGCAAAGAATATAGGTCCCAGGAAAGTATCTGCCTCCCAGTTGGCTTGTAGTCATAGTAAGACTGGTAGTTCTCGAGGGACTCTGATAGCCAGAGAGAAATATAGAAGTGGCTAGATACAGAGTTCTTTGGAGCACAGGACTTCAGTAGCAACTTCATCCAGTTTGCCTTTCCTGTCTCTCTAAGTTAAGCCATAGTCAACTTCTGAAACCTCAGTCTTCCCTACTTTGCTCTCTAGCTACTCAGTGTGGAGCGACTGAACCTTTATGCTGCTTCTCTGCGAGTATGCTTCCTATTATTTGAGAGCATGCGGGAGCACCTCAAGTTCCAAATGGAGGTAAGTTTCTTGAGCTTGGAAGAAAAAAAATGAAAAGGGGGAGATATATAGCATCTTCAATAAGGCCAGCTCTGTAACACTGCAATGGTGGGATTTAAGGGCTTCTTGTAAAAGAATGCTTTTAGCCTCCATAATTTGGTTCATGGACTCGCTTCTTTAAGGGAAAAGTTAAAAGGAGATCGAGGAAACTGCTACTATAAAGTAGGAGAATTCAAATATGACGACTGGCAGGCAATCTTACCGTGAGTAGGAGCAGCTCTTCTACCCAGCAGTTTCTCTGCAACACAGGCAGCCAATTCAAGCCAGCTTTGTCACTAAATTGAAAGAATTAACTCTAATGTTTACAGAAGAGATTACAAAATAGCCGGGCATTGTGGCTGTAGCTGTAGTCCCAGCTACTCCGGAGGCTGAGGCAAGAGAATCGCCTAAACCCAGGAACTGGAGGTTGCTGTGAGCTGTGTGATGCCACGGCACTCTATCAAGGGCGATAAAGCGAGACTCTGTCTCTCCAAAAGAGAGAGATTACAAAAAGGTCAATAGGCAACTTGAATCCTTTCCCCATCTAAATGGCCATTATTGGGTTATTCCCAGATGTACATTAAAAAGCTCATGGAGATCATCACTGTGGAGAACCCCAAGATGCCTTACGAGATGAAAGAGATGGCACTGGAGGCCATTGTGCAACTCTGGCGCATCCCCAGCTTTGTCACCGAACTCTACATCAACTATGATTGTGACTACTACTGTTCCAATCTCTTTGAGGACCTCACCAAGCTGCTGTCCAAGGTGCTGAGTACTATTACAGGTCTCTAGAAAGAAGGTTCTATGAAGGAAATCTCCCTGGTGATAATGAGGATGCTACATACGGGAAGAGGAACATATGAGAGCTGAGAAACAGGAAGAAAAAAGATATTTTCTTTTTTTTTTTTTTCAGTTTTTGGCCAGGGCCGGGTTTGAACCCACCACCTCTGGTATATGGGGCCAGCACACTACTCCATGAGTCACAGGCACCACCCAAAAAAAGATATTTTCTAAAGGCAATGTAGGCTCAGCGCCTATAGCTCAGTGAGTAGGGCGTTGGCCACATACACTGAAGCTGGCAGTTCAAGCCTGGCCTAGGCCTGCTAAACAACAATAACAAGTGCAACCAAAAAAAACAAAAATAATCGAGTGTGTTGTGGCAGACGCTTGTAGTCCCAGCTACTTGGGAGGCCGAGGCAAGAGAATTGCTTAAGCCCAAGAGTTGTAGGTTGTGAGCTGTGATGCCACGGCACTCTACCCAGGGCGACATAGTGAGACTTTGTCTCAAAAATAAATAAATAAATAAAAACAAAGGCAATGTAGAAGTTACAGGAAGTTGTAGGATTTTTGGTTTTAGGGGTTCATGCTGTTGTTTTGAGACAGGGTCTTGTTTTGTTGCCTTGGCTGGAGACAATCATAGCTCACAACACCCTCAATCTCCTAAGCTCTGGGTGCAAGCAATCCCCATACCTCAGCTTCCCAAGTATAGCTAGGATGACACCACACCTGGCTAAATTATTTTTTTTTTTTATAAAGACAGGGTCTTACTATGTTGCCCAGACTAGTCTCAAACTCTTGACCTTAAGCAGTCTTCCCACTTCTGCCTCCCAGAGTGCTGGGATTACTTACAGGTATAAGCTAGCCCGGCCAGGAATTTTTGGAAAATGATCAGTTACAGTGTAAAGTATTCCCCTAACCTTCACCCTAATGGATCTGTTTATTTTGCAGAATGCCTTTCCTGTGTCTGGTCAGCTCTATACAACACACCTACTGTCTCTTGATGCCCTATTGACAGTGATTGACAGCACTGAGGCCCACTGCCAGGCCAAAGTCCTGAACAACCTCACACAGCAAGAGAAGAAAGAGACAGCCAGACCCAGCTATGAGACAGTGGATGGTGCCCGAGAAGCTAGCAATAGTGAGAGGCGTTTCTTTTCTTTGAAGACCCCTGGGTTCTATGCTTATCCTTTCTCAACTCACTGAGTCCTTCCTCTTACCCTGGGATATTCCTAATTCTATGTTTCCAGGGTTTGGTGGTTTGGATCACAGGCTAGTCAGGCAGAGTAACAGGATTCACGGACCCTTTCCCCTCTTCCCCACTTTAGTTTCTTGACAGAAATACTTCTTTATTGTATGAAAAGAGGCTCGGCGCCTGTGGCTCAACGGTCTAAGGCGCCAGCCACGTACATTGACAGAAATACTTCTTTATTGTAAGAAAAGAGGCTCGGCGCCTGTGGCTCAACGGTCTAAGGCGCCAGCCACGTACACCTGAGTTGGCGGGTTCGAATCCAGCCCGGGCCCGCCAAACAACAATGACGGCTGCAACCAAAAACTGGCCGGGCATTGTGGCAGCGCCTGTAGTCCCAGCTACTTGGGAGGCAGAGGCAAAAGACTCGCTTGAGCCCAGGAATTGGGGGTTGCTGTGAGCTGTGATGCAACGGCACTCTATCCAGGGTGACAGCTTGAGGCTCTGTCTCAAAAAAAAAAAAAAAAAAAGAGAGCAGTGGTTAAAGGATATAGGACTTTTGTCCCTAAAAGCTCCAAGCCCAGGATTGGCGCCTGTAGCTCAGCGACTAGGGCACCAGCCACATACGCCGGAGATGGCAGGTTCGAATCGAGCCCTGGCCTGCCAAACAATGACAACTGTAACCAAAAATTAGCCGGGCGTTGTGGCGGGCACCTGTAGTCCCAGCTACTTGGGAGGCTGAGACAAGAGAATTGCTTAAGCCCAAGAGTTTGAGGTTGCTGTGAGCTATGACACATGGCACTCTATCCAGGGCCACACAGTGAGACTCTGGCTCAAAAACAAAAACAAAAAACTCCAAGCCCAATTTTTTCCCATCTCCAATACCTGCCTCTACTCTAATTAATCTTCTCCATCTCCTCCTTGAGATTGAAGTTGTAGAAGTACAGGGAAAGATTCATTAAATTATAGAATCTAATGCTTGGCTAGGACAGTGACCATTTGCTTTGTCCTGGTCAGGGCTGGTTCCTTGTGTGGGGGAGCATGCAGGTCTTATTTGGCTTGAAATTTGGCCTTTCCTACAGCTCCACTTGGTTTCCTACCATATAAGTCTTCACCTGTCTTCTCTCTTGCCAGCTGAGAGAGCAGCCAGCGATGGGAAAGCTGTAGGCATAGTCCCAGACATTCCAAGCCTGCATCTGCCAGGTGGAGGGCGACTGCTGCCAGAACATGGGAAGCCAGGAGGATGCAGTGATCTAGAGGAAGCTGGTGACTCTGGGGGTGAGTACTGGGTGACCACAGCCCTGAGCCCCCTCAACTAGAGGGCCTGGTGGAGAATGGAGGGAGGGGAGCAGAGACATCTACAGCAGTACCTGAGTAAAGTGTGATGGCTCGCCATGACTTCAAACCTATAGAAAGGAAAAAAAGCATCTGGGGCTCCAGAAGATAGGACTTCCAGGGAAGTAGAAAATTGATAAGGACAGAAAATTTCTCCTTTTTCACAGGGAGTATATCAGTGACTTTCCAAAAGTCATTATCCTGGTAAAAGAAGTTTTATGGGTTTTTCTCTCTCTTCCACTCATTCCTAGCTGACAAAAAGTTTACCCGGAAGCCACCTCGATTTTCCTGTCTCCTGCCAGATCCACGGGAACTAATTGAAATTAAAAACAAAAAGAAGGTACATACATATATTTCCCGGAGCCCAGCTTCCAGCCACCTCTGTCAGGGTATCCTTGGTAGGATTTCTGTCCCTGGGGATGAAGATGTGGGAGAGTTTAGCAGCTCACCATACAGCTTGCTAGGCTAGTCTTTGGACTTACTGGGACTTCAGCAATACCCCAGTCTCCTGTGAAGCCCTTCCCTTACTCCTAAGCCGTGTAGATGGGCATACCCTGTTATATGCCCCAGGCAAATGCTACAATAGCTAAGAGCCAAGTATTACTGGTGGCAGTGACAGGAGCCCTGGGAGCTGGTGTCATGTGGGCCACTAAAGGTTATTGATGAACTCCAGCTCTTTTATTCTGACAATAAAAAGGAATTGACATTTATTCTGGTACTTTAGTAAAGTTCAAATAACTGTTTGTGCTCTTGACTTCTTAAAGAAAACCTTCTATTTAACCCTTTCTTCCTCTTATTACCAGCGTAAGTGACTTTGGTTCATGTGTGCCCTTGATTGCAGCGTTATGACTGGGCACACAGAAAGTTGAGTTACCTTCATAGTCTACCTTGTCCTTTGAACTCAGAGCCTTAAGAGCTAGGCAACCAAAGAAAAAAGAGAATCCAAGCAAGCTATAAACAAGAAGGTGGCTGTTAACAAGTGTCAGGGATAGATATAAAACTGCAGAGAAGAATTCTTTGGTCTCTTTCTTCTACTCTGATTCTCAAGTGGGAAGAAATGAGGCTGTTCCATGCATGTTGATTCCTCAGAAAAGGAATGAGAAGGAACTCCTAAGCCAGTTCTAATTAGGTAGGAAGATGAGGGAAGCTAGACCACTATAATCCATCCTTAATTCTGGAGTCACTAAGAACCACATCGGAGGAGGCCACTGAGTGACCAGCTTGGGCTATTGTGGAGTCCAGCCTAGCTTTGTCTTATTTAGGGGCAGAGCAACTTCTTTTTTTCTTTTTTTTGAGGCAGAGTCTCAAGCTGTCACCCTGGGTAGAGTGCTATGGTGTCACAGATCACTGCAACCTCAAACTCTTGGGTTTAAGCGATGCTTTTGCCTCAGCCTCCCAAGTAGCTGGGACTACAGGCTCCTACCACAATGCCTGGCTATTTTTTGGTTGTTGTAGTTGTCATTGTTGTTTACCTAGTCTGGGCCAGGCTCAAACCCGCCAGCCTTGGTGCATGTGGTACAGGCGTCGAGCCTGGGGCAGAGCAACTTCTGACACCTCTAGTCTTTCTCTTTCAGCTGCTAATAACAGGCACAGAGCAGTTCAACCAGAAACCAAAGAAGGGGATCCAGTTTCTGCAAGAGAAAGGCCTCCTCACCATCCCAATGGACAACACAGAGGTAGCCCAGTGGCTTCGAGAGAACCCTCGGCTGGACAAGAAAATGATTGGAGAGTTTGTGAGTGACCGCAAAAACATTGACCTGTTGGAGAGCTTTGTAAGGTGAGGAAGCCTTACCTCACCTCACGAGAAATATGGGACATAGTGATCAGTCTAAGGGGACAGAGCATCCCTCCCTCAAAGCAGTCTCATTCAGTTCCTGCTGGTGACCCAGGTCACACATTCTTTCTCTTTCCATCATTTATATCTGTTGAACTCAGGCTCGGTGCCTGTGGCTCAACAGGCTAAGGCGCCAGCCACGTACACCTAAGCTGGCGGGTTCGAATCCAGCCTGGGCCCACCAAACAACAATGACGGTTGCAACCAAAAAATGGCCGGGTGTTGTGGCGAGCGCCTGTAGTCCTAGCTACTTGGGAGGCGGAGGCAGGAGACTGGCTTGAGCCCAGGAATTGGGGGTTGCTATGAGCTGTGATGCCATGGCACTCTATCCAGGGTGACAGCTCTGTCTCAAAAAAAAAGAATATATCTGTTGAACTTGAAAAGTGCTCCAGCAAGATAGGTGTTAAGAGATACCACCCTGGCTCAGCGCCCATAGCTCAGTGGTTAGAGTGCCAGTCACATGCACTGGGGCTGGCAGGTTCAAACCCGGCCCAGGCCTGCTAAACAGCAATGATAACAACAACAACAAAATAGCTGGGTTCTGGCGGGTGCCTGGACTCTCAGCTACTTGGGAGGCTGAGGCAAGAGAATCGCTTAAGCCCAAGAGTTTGAGGTTGCTATGAGCTGTGACACCACAGCACTCTACTGAGGGCGACATAGTGAGACTGTGTATCAACAAAAAAAAGAGAGATACCACCCTTAGAGTAGAGGAAGGAGGGAGGGGTATGGTCAGCTCTCACCTATTGGGTACAATGTAGGGATATATGGCACATCTCCTGGGTGAAAGGTTCAACTCCAACTTGGACTTTACCTAACAGATGCAAACAATATAAGCTAAATGTATGTACCCTTATATTAATCTGAAATTTAAAAAAATAATTTTTTAAAAAGAGATACTACCCTTTTGCCAGAGACCTCAACCTCCTCTGTTGCAGTAAGAGAACTGTGGCTAACAGAGAGCCCAACATGCGCAGCTTATACTCGTCAGCCTCTACACCCTTCTTTTTTTCCCTATAGCACCTTCAGTTTTCAGGGTCTGCGGCTGGATGAAGCTCTTCGCCTCTACCTGGAAGCCTTCCGTTTGCCTGGGGAAGCACCAGTCATCCAGAGATTGCTGGAGGCATTCACAGAGCATTGGAGGGTGAGTTTGAGTGGCAGGAGCTGAGCCCAGAAACCCAGGTCAGTTTGAATGATGGCCTCCAACTAAAAAACCCAGTTGCAGCTCAGCACCTGTAGCACAGTGGTTACGGCGCCAGCTGCATACACCAAGGGTGGCAAGTTCAAACCTATCCTGGGCCAGTTAAACAACTGCAACAAAAACTAGCCAGATGTGGCGGGTGCCTGTAGTCCCAGCTACTTGGCTGAGGCAAGAGAATCACTTAAGCCCAAGAGTTGAGGTTCCTGTGAGCTGTAACGCTACAGCACTCTACTGAGGGCAACACAATGAGACTCTGTCTCAAGAGAAAAAAAAAAACAGTTGCTATCTTCTTAGACTGCTGAGAGCAACATCCGTGAGCTTTCTGTAGAGAAACTAGCTTCTGTTAAGGAGCTGGCAAGAGGTTGGCCACTTTCTGGGTGATATCTTCCTCTGTGCCAGCACTGACCACTGGATTGATAGTAAGGGTTTAATTAACCAGAGAAGGGCATTGACACAGGTGGGATCTTTGCTTTTTCAGAATTGTAATGGCTCCCCATTTGCCAATAGCGATGCCTGCTTTGCCCTGGCCTATGCTGTCATCATGCTTAATACTGACCAGCACAACCACAATGTTCGAAAACAGAATGCACCCATGACCCTGGAGGTAAGCTTGGGTCCCAGCCTAGGCAGAGAAGATCCAGCACAGCTTTGGAGGTAGCAGAAAGCATGAGATTAATGGTGGATAGAGTGGACAGGGTTCTGTCCCAGAGAATCAGGAAGGGCTGGCCAACCCAGATAAGGAACTGGACGGGAAGGTAGGTTCTTTCATTTAGTATTTCCTAAGTCCTATTTACCATAGATCCAGGAATTCCTTGGGAGGGGCTTCAGCATTGACACAGGGAGACAAGCTTATTGGCCTATCTCTAGGAGTTTCGAAAAAACCTAAAAGGTGTGAATGGAGGCAAGGACTTTGAGCAAGACATCCTGGAGGACATGTACCATGCCATAAAGTGAGTATATATGGAGAACAGTGTAACATCTCTGTTAAAGAGAAGCACATTGCTTTCTTTCCCAGTTTTTAGAGTCATGTCAGACAGTAGTGACTCATGATGCCCTGGACTTAGCCTTGGAACTTAACTGGGCAGGCCCTTCTCTGCCAACACATTTCTTCCTTACAGAAGCCTGAACAATAATGGGACTCTAGTGTGCTAAGCCTGGGTCCAAACTGCCCTTCTTAGATGGAATATCATGACCCCCATTTCCTGAACCTAAAGCAGCTGGGTTTTACTGTCTGGCTTACAGGATGCATTTTCTGGCTGGTAAAGATGAGCACTGGAGAGTGAGGCTTGACTCACAGGTCAGAGATGGGACATTTAGTTCTTTACTGTAAATTAGAAAGAGTAGATAGCATTGTTCATCTTTTCTCACCCAGAAAGAATGTGAGATGTCCTTACTGAAGAACTATAGGCCTCACTTAGAGATAGGGCCTTGAGATTATGGGATGCTTCCTTTCCCCCTGCTCCCACTTGTGGGTGGGAAGCAGACCACTGAGCTACAGTTCTGATGACCTCTCATCAGTGGAAGGTGCTAGGCTGAGTGGAGCCCATAGGCCCATAGTTCTAGTTTAGAGCCAGTGCAATTCACAGCACAGCACCCATTCCTTCCTTTACCTCCTGATAGGAATGAGGAAATTGTGATGCCTGAGGAGCAGACAGGCTTGGTTCGGGAGAACTACGTATGGAATGTGCTGCTTCATCGAGGTGCCACCCCTGAGGGCATATTCCTGCGTGTGCCTACTGGCAGTTATGATCTTGACCTCTTCACCATGACCTGGGGACCCACTATTGCTGCTCTCTCTTATGTCTTTGACAAAAGCCTTGAGGAGACAATCATCCAAAAAGCCATCTCGGGCTTCAGGTAATTGACTTTTGGCCTTGGTCTTCACCACATCCCTGAGCTAACATGGTTGCCTTCGTGCTCTCTAACTCTTACTCTTACTTTCCTTAGAATGGGGTTTGCCCTGAGTTTTTGGAGGGAGGCTAAAGCTTGGGAAAGCTCAGTCATAAACAGACTCAAGAGTTTGGTTGAGGGTTGATTGGGTAAGATCCCCATCCAAGCCTCCTCAGGGACTTGGAAGGGCTGCGTGGCCTTCTAGTGACTCTGTTTCTGGGATGGGGATGACATTACAGGAAGTGCGCCATGATCTCCGCCCACTATGGCCTCAGCGATGTGTTTGACAATCTCATCATCTCTCTGTGCAAATTCACAGCTCTCAGCAGTGAGGTAAGCAGGGGCAGGAACTGTGTACTTGGAGTCCCAAAGGAAGATCTCTTTTTTAGCCATAGGTCTACCCTTATCTGCAGAGCTGGTTGCCAACAATACTTTCCCTCACTCCCTCTTGACCCCTACCAGTGCTTAGGCCATTTTTTCTTGTACACCCTGGGATGAGAATAATGTTACCTCATGTAATTAGGATCAGAGAGGAGATGCAAGAGTGGGGAAGACCTTAACCACGTTAGCACTTCCCACCATTATTATGGGAGATTGAAGCAGAGCCAATAGAAGGACCCTGAGAGAAACATAGAGGCCTAAGAGATTTTCCTTTCCAGGTACCAGCCAGATCTTATGCCTCGTCTCATCCTCTTTTCTAGTCTATTGAGAACCTGCCCATTGTATTTGGAAGCAACCCTAAAGCCCATATTGCAGCCAAGACAGTATTCCATTTGGCCCATCGTCATGGTGACATCCTTCGGGAGGGCTGGAAAAATATCATGGAGGCTATGCTGCAGCTCTTCCGAGCCCAACTGTTGCCCAAGGCTATGGTAGAGGTAATTCTTTATAGACTAGTCAACAATCATGAGGCGAGAACTCTGACATTATGTGCAGTTTGTATATAGAATGGGTTGAGAGTAGCACTGGGCCGGATGCCTGCCAAAAGCTCACTAAGAATACCTAAAATGTAAGACCAGAGGGGATAGTGGTAGAGGAAGACCGGTAGAAGCCATTCCCAGTCACCAGTTAGAGGGGGTGCAATAGTGTGTGGGCAGAGAGCTACAAGAAGAAATTGAGAGAACTTTGCTTGGAGCAAGGGAGGAATGCAATGAGCATATAGAAAGAAGTAATTTTTTACCTACTTTTTCCAGGTAGAAGATTTTGTGGATCCCAATGGCAAGATCTCTTTACAGCGAGAGGAGACTCCATCAAACCGGTAAGAGCAGATGAGAGGCTGAGGGCCTTGAAGAGGGAGAATCAAAACTTTGGGGATCAGCGGGGCATGTGCCCTTTTTCTACAGAGGAGAGTCAACAGTTCTGAGCTTCGTGAGCTGGCTGACACTGAGTGGTCCTGAGCAGTCTAGTGTGCGGGGCCCATCCACTGAGAACCAGGAGGCCAAGAGAGTGGCCTTAGATTGTATCAAGGTAACTGCCTGCCCTTCCTGGTAGGAAAGCCTAAACTCTTCCCTGTTGGCCAGATGCTGCCTTTGAACTGAAGAATAGAATCATCCAGGGCTTGTGACCAGGTCTGACTCCGCCCATTCTCCCTGGCTCTTGGGGACATTTTCTTCTTTGCAGCCCTTATGGCAGACTTCCTTTCTCTTGTGCCCTCTCTAGCAATGTGACCCAGAAAAAATGATCACAGAGAGCAAGTTCCTCCAGCTGGAGTCACTGCAGGAGCTCATGAAGGTACAGGATGAAGAAAAGAAAGAAGGATGGAAGGGCAGTGCCCGTAGCTCAGTCAGCAGGGTGCCAGCCACATGCACCACGGGTGGCAGGTTCAAATTCAGCCCCAGCCAGCTAAAACAACAATGACAACTGCAACAAAAAAAAATAGCTGGGCGTTGTGGCAGGTGCCTATAGTCCCGGCTACTTGGGATGCTGAGGCAAGAGAATCACTTAAGCCCAAGAGTTTGAGGTGAGCTGTGACACCACAGCACTCTACTCAGGGTGACAGCTTGAGACTCTGTCTCAAAAAGCAAAACAAAACAAGAAAGGGATAGAATAAGCTGGCTAGGTTTGGGAGGGGTGATGGGAACAGTGGTGTTTGCCTCAATTCCGGTTAGGGCAGGACCAGTGGTTGGCTTCTTTTCCATGCTTATTTTCCCTTCAGGCTCTGGTCTCAGTGACACCAGATGAAGAGACATATGATGAGGAAGATGCTGCTTTCTGCTTAGAAATGCTGCTAAGGATTGTGTTAGAGAACAGGTAGGAGAAGGAAGGTGAGGGCAGTCTTTAGACAGACCTTGTACTGGGCTTGTGCCAAAGAGGTGAAAGCCATCTTGCTGATTTGGTTCTGGGGAACTATAGGCAGTAGGAGAGAAGCTTGCTAATTATTCCTGTCTATTTAAGTATAATACTCAAGCTCTGAAAGGCCTAGAAGACTTATTACCTAGGCCTTTCTGGCTAAGACTGTCCTTCATTTATGTTCTCTGCAGGGACCGTGTGGGCTGTGTGTGGCAGACCGTTCGAGACCATCTATACCACCTCTGTGTCCAGGCACAAGATTTCTGCTTCCTTGTCGAGCGAGCAGTGGTGGGGCTGCTGCGCCTAGCCATTCGACTACTCCGGAGAGAAGAGATCAGTGGCCAGGTAAGCAGAGTACATCTGGGAGAGCAGCCAGGGACACAAGGGATTAAGGCCACAGTGTCAATTACAGATACAGCCTAATACATGTATCAGCTCAGTGACCAACCATAGGGCTGGTATGGTCTAGCAGGCAGCGTTGTAAGTGAGCTTGTAACAGACTTAAGCATGAAGCTTGTACTCTGCACCTCGGTAGGTTCCTATGAATCTGCTTTGTAGGGCTGGATTGCTGCTGCCTTGTAGCAGTACTGGTCCTATATCTGGTTTCCTAGCTTTCATGCTGTGACTCTCCTGAGATCTCTTAGCACAATGACAAAAACAACCAGCATAGAGCTAATGAGTGAATTAGCAAGGTCTCAAGATACAGATCAATACACAAAAATTAATCATATTTCTATATGCTAACAAAGAACTATGGAAATTAAAAACACAATATCAGGCTGAGAACTGTGGCTCACGCCTGTAGTCCTAACACTATGGAAGTCTAAGGCAGGTCGATGGTTTGAGCTCAGGAGTTTGAGACCAGCCTGAGCAAGAGCAAGACCCCATCTCTACTAAAAATAAAAAAAACCAGCCAGGCATTGTAGTGGGAGCCTGTAGTCCCAGCTACTTGAGAGGCTGAGGCAAAAGGATTGCTTGAACCCAGAGGTCTGAGGGTGCTATGAGCTATGACCTTATGGCACTCTAGTGTGGGGCAACAGAGTGACACGCGGTCTCAAAAAAGAAAGAAAAATGTACAAGTTCTCTACATAAACTGATAAACTGAAATACTTAGATATACACTTAACAACATGTATAAGATTGGTTTGCTGAAAACTACAAAATGCTAATGAAAGAAATCAAAGAAGGCTCAGTGGTTAGGGTGCCGGCCACATACACGAGGGCTGGTGGATTCAGACTTGGCCAGGGCCTGCTAAACAACAGTGACAACAACAACAGAAAAAAATAGCTGGACATTGTGGTGGGCGCCTGTAGTCCCAGCTACTTGTGAGGCTGAGGCAAGAGAATCACTTAAATCCTAGAGCTTGAGGTTGCTGTGAGCTGTGATGCCATAGCACTTTACCAAGGGCGACAAAGTGAGAGTCTATCTCAGACAAAAAAAAGAAAGAAAAAGAAAAGAAATTAAAGAAGACCTAAATAAATGAAGGGGCATACCATATTAATGAATTAAAAGACTCAACACAATAAAAATGTCCATTTTTCGTAAATTGATCTATAAGTTTAATGCAACTCCTATAAAAATCCTGGAGATAGTTTTTGTAAACATAGATAAGCTTATTCTAAAACTTAGATGGAAAGGCACAGGCCCTAGAATAGCTAAAAAGAATGAAGTGGGAGTAATCATTCTATTTGATATTAAGACTTACTATATAGCTATAGTAATTAAATTATGTGGTATTGATAGAGGAACAGCCACATAGATCAGTGGAACAGAATAGAGGACCCAGAAATAAACTCAACACAAATAATGTTCAATTCAATTCAATGGAGGAGAAAAGGATACCTTTTTAAACAAATAGTGTTGGAGTTAGTAAAATTCATTGGGGGGAAAAAACAAAGGAACCTTTACCTAAACCTCGTACATTACAGACAAATTAACTCAAATGGATCATAGATTTATGTGTAAAACTATAAAGCCTTTAGAAGGAGAGAATCTTCGGGATCTAGAACTGGGCAAAGATTCTTAGACTTAACACTAAAAGCACAATCCAAAAATGGGAAAATTGATAAACTGGACTTTGTCAGTATAAAAAATTTTTGCTATATGATAGCCTATGAGAAGAGGATGAAAAAATAAACTAGGAGTAAATGTTTGCAAATCATGTATTTGAAAAAAAGCTAGTATCTAAAATATAAAAACTCTTAAAAACACAACAGTGAAAAAACAATCCAATTAGAAAATGAGCAAAACATAGGAACAGACATTTCATCAAAGAAGATAAGCAGATGGCAAATAAGCACATGAAATGAATTTTAGCACCATTAGCCATTGGGGAAATGCAAATTAAAACCATGATGAGACATCACTACATATTATCAGAATGGCTAAAGTAAAAATAGTGACAGTACTAATGCTGGCAAGGATACAGAGAAACTGGATCATTCATACATTGCTGGTAAGAATGTAAAATAGTACAGCTACTCTGTTGGCAGTTTCTTATAAAAACAAAATGTGCAGTGGATGAGCACGGGCTCATGCCTGTTATCCTAGCACTCTGAGAGGTTGAGACAGGTGGATTGTTTGAGCTCACGAGTTCCAGACCAGTCTGAATAAGAGCAAGACCCCATCTCTCAAAAATAGCCAGGCATTGTGGCAGGCGCCTATAGTCCCAACTACTTGGGAGGCTGAGGCAAGAGAATCACTTGAGCCTAGGAGTTTGAGGTTGCTATGAACTGTCATGCCATGGCACTGTACTGAGGGTGACAAGGTGAGGATATTCTGTCTCAAAAAAAAAAAAAAAAGTGCAATTACCATACAACCCAGCAATTGGTCTTTTGGTCATTTATCCCAAATAAATGCTTTCTCATAGAAACCAGTACATGCATGTTCATAGAAGCTTTATTGTAGTGGCCCATAACTGGAATCTACCTAGATGACTTTCAAGTGACTAGTTAAACTGTGGTACATTCATACCATGGAATACGTCAGTAATTTAAAGCAATGAACTATTGACATATGTAACAATTTAGATGAATTTTCAAGGAATTATGCTGGGGGGGGGGTTTAGGGGAGAGCCAATCTCAGAAGGTTATATACTAGGGGTTAGGGATGGGGACAGGAGAGATGAGGTGGGTATGTAATAAAAGGGCAACATGGGGAGTCCTGTGGTGTTAAAACTAGTGGCTGGGTACAGTGGCTCACACCTGGAATCCAAGCACTCTGGGAGGCCAAGGTGGGAAGATCACTTGAGCACAGGAGTTTGAGACCAGCCTGAGCATAGAGCAAAACCCTGTCTCTACGAAAAATAGAAAAATGAGCTGGGCGTCATGGCTGACGCCTATAGTCTAAGCTACAGAGGCTGAGGGAGGAGGGTCACTTGAGCCCTGGAGTTTGAGTTTGCTGTGAGCTATGCTGACACTATTGCACTCTAGTCTAGATAACAGAGTGAGACTCTGTCTCAAAAAAAAATAAAAGAAAAAGTAAAAGAACCTGGTATGTTGTCTTGTGGTAGATATACAAACTACACATGTAATAAAATTGTGTGGAACTTAATACACACACATATAAATACAAGTAAAATTTGGGAAATCTGTATAAGATCAGTGTATTATATCAATAATCCTGGTTGTGATATACTATGGTTTTGCATAGTGTTACCACTGGGGGAAACTAGGCAAGGTATATAAGGGATCTCTTTGTATTATTTCTTACAATTGCATGTGAACCTATAATTATCTCAATAAACATTTCTATTTGAAAAAAGAAAAAGAAAAAAATAAAAGACCAGCAGCAGTATCTTAAGTTGGGTCTTAGCCAAACTCTCCTCACTGGTCTAAAGAGACTGGTGGGAACAAAACATTCTCCTCTTCCTCCTCTCCTACCCCAGGTACTACTGTCCCTTCGCATTTTGCTACTGATGAAGCCCAGTGTGCTGTCCCGAGTCAGCCACCAGGTTGCATATGGGCTCCATGAACTTCTTAAAACAAATGCTGCAAACATCCACTCAGGCGATGATTGGGCCACCCTCTTCACGCTGTTAGAGTGTATCGGCTCAGGCGTGAAGCCTCCAGCTGCTCTGCAGGCTGCAGCCAGGACCGATGCACCCGATGCTGGTAAGCCCTTTCCCAGGGAGACTCAACCTGGCAGATAAACAGTTATAGACCCTGGAACTGGGACAGGAAAACAACATAGGTTATTACGTTCATCAGATTAAATGCCCCTGGCTTCTCCATCTGCTTCTAGAGCTTCCAGTTTCTGCTGCCCAGTACCCATAGGTTAAATAGCATGAAGGCAAGTAGGCAACACTGAATGCTATAAAGCCATGCATCCTACTGTCCTGAGGATTGTTTTCCCAGACACTGTGTCTTATCTACCATGTCCAATTCCTGACAGCTATTATTAGATGCCATTAGGAGCCCAAATTAGCCTGCTGACCTGCCCTATTTAGTCAAGAAAGAAGCTGTCAGCTGGGCATGGTGGCTCATTCCTGTAATCCTAGCACTCTAGGAGGCCGAGGTGGGTGGATTTCCTGAGCTCATGAGTTCAGGACCAGCCTGAGTCACAGTGAGACTTTGTCTCTAAAAAGAGCCAGGCGTTATGGTGGGTGCCTGTAATCCCAGCTACTTGGGAGGCTGAGGCAAAAGAATCGCTTGAGCCCAAGAGTTTGAGATTGCTGTGAGCTATGACCACATGGCACTCTACTGAGGGTGACAAAGTGAGACTCTGTCTCAAAAACAAACAAACAAACAATGAAAGAAGCTGTCCAGGCCTTCCTTCAGCCCTCTGGTGACAGGGCTAAAAATAAGCCATATTGGAAAGAGGAGAGGCCAGGCCTTAGCACCTTTCTTCTGAAAATCTAAGTTATCCCTTATCCTGCAGTCCTTCCCCTACTGTGACTCTACTCTTCTCCCTGCTTGGCATAGGGGCCCAGTCAGACAGTGAGCTCCCATCCTACCATCAAAATGATGTGAGCCTGGACCGAGGGTATACTTCAGACTCAGAGGTCTACACTGACCATGGCAGGCCTGGCAAGATACACCGATCAGCCACAGATGCTGACGTGGTCAACAGTGGTTGGTTAGTGGTGAGTGAATATATGAGCAATGGGTGAGTCTTCCACCTTTGACCTGTGGGAAGGATTCCTGGTGCTCTGAAAGGGCATCTAGGAGTAGGCAGGATCAAGTCTGGGTCCCCAACTCCTCTGTGTACTCTACAGGTGGGAAAGGATGATATTGATAACTCCAAGCCAGGGCCAGGGCCCAGCCGGCCAGGCCCTTCACCCCTGATCAATCAGTATAGCCTAACAGTGGGACTGGACCTGGGGCCACACGACACCAAGTCCTTGCTCAAGTGTGTGGAATCACTATCCTTCATCGTGCGAGATGCTGCCCACATCACACCTGACAACTTCGAGCTCTGTGTTAAGACTCTTCGCATCTTTGTGGAGGCCAGTCTGAATGGCGGTGGGTCACCTGATGAATGGGCACTGGGGGCGGGGGGGCCATGTGAATATACAGGGGAGATGTGACTAGAGGGAAAAAGCAGGGCCTTTGTGCCAATCACTGTAGAAGTATGACCTGGGTCTGGCTTTGCTCAGGGTGCAAGTCCCAGGAGAAACGTGGCAAGGGTCACAAATATGATAGCAAAGGGAACCGCTTCAAGAAGAAATCCAAGGAGGGCTCAATGCTTCGGCGGCCTCGAACCTCCAGCCAACATACCACTCGGGGAGGCCATAGTGATGATGATGAAGATGAAGGCGTGCCTGCCAGTTACCACACGGTGTCTTTACAGGTCAGTCAGGACGTAAGTATGGCACCCTTTACTTCCTCTCCTCCCCTGCACCTAATATTGGGAGCCAGGGTGTGGCCAGGGAAAGCCAGGGCTGAGAGGAAGGGCCCATGTGTTTCCAGCCCAGGCCCTGGACCACCACCTTCACTGTATTCCCCTTATCCAAGACCACCTGTAAGTCTTTGCTTAAATGTAATTTTAAACTAAAGTTTACATATTTTTTGAATAGGTAATATATGTGCATGGTACAAAGTTCAAAAGGTACAAAAGGGTAAACTGATAAAAGTAAGTTTCCAGACCTTTCCTGTCTCCAGCTGCAAAGTTTCCCCTCACTAGAGGAGCCACTGTCACCAGTTATCTATCTTCAAGAGGAATTCTTTGTGTAGTCAAGACATATAAAATTTATCCTGTGAACAGACTTTATAACACTAAAATAAAGAACAAATTTCCTTAAATGGAACAACCTTAGAAAAATGATGAAAATAAAAAAAATTTCTAAATCTGGCCAGATGCTATTGCCCATCAAAGCCTCTGAGCCTGAGGTTGCTTTCTACTGTTTTTTGTTTTTTGTTTTTGAGACAGAGTCTCACTCAGTCGCCCTGTGGTTGAGTGCTGTGGATTCATAGCTCACAGCAACCTCAAACTCTTAGGCTCAAACAATTCTTTTGTCTCAGCCTCCCAAGTAGCTGGAACTACAGGCACCCATCACAACACCCAGCTATTTTTTTGTTGTTGTAATTGTCGTTGTTTGGCAGACCCTGGCTGGGTTCGAACCCACCAGCCCCAGTGTATGTGGCTGGCACCCTAGCCGCTGAGCTACAGGCGCCAAGCCTGGGCTTTCTGTTTTTAAAAAGAGATTAACAAGGGCTGGGCACTGTGGCTCATACCTGTAATCCTAGCACTCTGGGAGGCCAAGGCAAGTGGATCACCTGAGCTCAAGAGTTCAAGATCAGCCCGTGCAAATCAAGACTAAAAGTAGAAAAACTAGCTGGGCACTATTGTGCCTATAATTCCAGCTACTTGGGAGGCTGAGACAAGAGGATCACTTGAGCCCATGAATTTGAGATTGCTGTGAGCTATGATGCCACCACACTCTACCAAGGGAGACTGAGTGAGACTATGTCTCAAGAAAAAGTAAAAAATAAGTACAATGAAATTAACAAGATGGGGCTTTCTGTCATCAGAAGACATGAAGTAGAATTGAAAAGAAATGTACCTTTCTCACTGTAATTATGTATAATTACATACAGCTTTCTCACTGTAACACTATAATTTAGTGTTACTAATCTTTACTCCGGGCTCAGTGCCCATAGCTCAGTTAGTACAGCACCAGCCACATGCACCGAGGCTGGCGGGTTCGAGACCAGCCTGGGCCTGCTAAACAACGACAACTGCAAAAATAGCTGGGTGTGGGCAGCGCCTGTGGCTCATCAAGTAGAGCGCTGGCCCATATACCGAAGTTGGCAGGTTCAAACCCGACCTCTGCTGAACTGCAAAACAGAAAAAATAGCCAGACGTTGTGGCGGGCGCCTGTAGTCCCAGCTAATCGGGAGGCTGAGGCAAGAGAATTGCTTAAGCCCAGGAGTTGGGGGTTGCTGTGAGCTGTGTGACGCCAGGGCACTCTACTGAGGGCAATAAAGTGAGACTCTGTTCTACAAAAAAAAAAAAAATAGCCGGGTGTTGTGGTGAGCACCTGTAGTCCCAGCTACTTGGGAAGCTGAGGCAAGAGAATCACTTAAGCCCAAGAGTTTGAGGTTGCTGTGAACTGTGATGCCACAGCACTCTACCGAGGGTGACAAAAACATCCCTAGTCCACACATCTAAAAGTCTCTTCTATCATGAGTAATACCTGACTTAGAGAAACACTGCTAGGACTAGAGCAACTAACTAGCTCATCGAGTCAAGGAAAAGCAAGTAGTGAGAGAGGTGGAGGGATGTGATGGGTGATAGGTGCCACCTGATAACTCAGTTAGAGACAGTGAAGGGGGAGGGGAGAAGGAGTCCAACAGACCTAACCTCATGTCCTGCCCCCTCCTGTGGTCCCAGTTGCTAGACCTGATGCACACCCTGCACACTCGGGCGGCCTCCATCTACAGCTCATGGGCAGAAGAGCAGCGCCACCTGGAGACAGATGGCCGGAGGATTGAAGCAGATTCACGCACCCTCTGGGCTCACTGCTGGTGCCCATTACTGCAGGGTAAACCTGGGGGAGCAGTTCGGGAGAGGGGTGAAGGTAGAACTGGAGCTTGGAGAGCACCTGGATCAAAATACCAGAAGGGTTGTGACCAAGCTCTCCCTCCCAGGCATTGCCTGCTTATGCTGCGATGCCCGGCGCCAGGTGCGGATGCAGGCTCTGACCTATCTGCAGCGGGCACTGCTAGTACATGACCTGCAAAAGCTAGATGCCCTGGAATGGGAGTCCTGCTTTAACAAGGTAGGACTTCTACTGTCTTTAGAGTTCAAATCCTAAGATTATGAGATCAGGGCAGATGAGGGGCCCCTAATATCAGTTATTAACCTATGTTCGACCTTTCCTTCTGCTCTGTGCCCATACATCCCAACCCCTAGCTTCCCTGAAGCAAGGCTGCCCACCTGACCCTGCTAAGGAGACATTCATGTTTACTCACCAGGTGCTATTTCCTCTACTGACCAAGCTCTTGGAGAACATTAGCCCTGCAGATGTGGGCGGGATGGAGGAGACCCGTATGAGGGCCTCCACACTGCTCTCTAAGGTACTACTTACTACCCCATATCTACCTGCTCTTCCCCCCACCTGCCTTTTCCCAAAGGGGGATTCCAGACTTCTGGAAGAACCTAAAGTTACAACATAGGTGTTCATGACTCTCAGTTATGGAGACTCAGCAGGACGCAGGGATCGGGAGGATTCTGGATTTCAGAGGAATGTCTGATCTAAGATTCCCATGAAAGATAGGTCAGGCTTGCCTCCCAGCCTTAGACAGGGGTACAGAAGGCTCATATGCTATCTTTGGCTGAAGGGAACTGGTGGGCCGTAGGTCTTCCTGCAGCACCTGTCTCCACTGCTGTCACTCTCTACCTTTGCGGCCCTCTGGCTCACCATCTTGGACTTCATGGACAAGTACATGCATGCAGGCTCCAGTGACTTACTGGTATGTTCCACCTCAGCTCAACTCCTACCTACTGGAAAGACTTGCTATTTCCCCCTTGCTACCTACCTCCCCCTTCCCAGCTACCTCCCTCTTACCATACTCCCCTGTGTTCTCTCTTCTGTTCTCATGGTCCCACAGTCAGAGGCCATCCCTGAATCTCTGAAGAACATGCTCCTAGTGATGGACACAGCAGAGATTTTCCACAGTGCAGATGCACGAGGAGGTAGCCCCTCAGCCCTCTGGGAGATCACCTGGGAACGCATTGACTGTTTCCTGCCCCACCTACGAGATGAGCTCTTCAAGCAGACTGTCATCCAGGGTAGGGGGCTCAGCCCAGCTTTATAAAAAGATTCCCCCAAACTGAATTTATTCTGCATGCCATAGGTGGGTGGAAAGCCTGGTCGGTAGCAAGGCTTTGTGGGAAAGAAACCTCTAAGAGCTATCATCTGGATCCTTTACCCTCCCTAGACCCCATGCCCATGGAGCCTCATAGCCAAAAACCTATGGCCTCACCCCAACTGACTGCTGCTGCTGGTGACACCAGGACACCAGGCCATCCACCTCCCCCAGAGACACCTTCTGAACTAGGAGCCTGTGGTGAGTCCCTTCAGGCCGGCCTGCTGGTTGTTAGGCAGCAAATAGCAGGCCTGAGAGGAAGCCCAGGGAAGCTTGGGATTGCTACTACACATGGGCTGCAAGCTAGGTAAGGAGCAACCAGTGAGTCTTGTTTGCCTGCTCAGCCTATGGGAAATGGCAGGTACACATAAGCTGTGATGAGCTAGCTACTTGAAATCCCAAACTCGGGAGGAGAAGGCTGAGTCAGGGACTTGGATTGAATGTGCAGAGGTTGCCCATCAGGGATTCTAGTAAAGACCAAACCATAATTAACCTCAGAGGGGAGAGAAGATAGAGCTTTGAGGGAAATACTCAACATTTTAGCCTAGGAAGGGTCATTTTGTTCACAGGGATTGGGAGGAACAGAGATTTGGTAAATCAGCTGGGGGATGTGGGAATTTGTCTTATGCCAATAAGAAAGTCTGATTGCAGTCATCTTGCTCTCCCTACAGACTTTGAGAAGCCTGAGGGCCCCCGAGCAGCCAGCAGCAGCTCCCCAGGATCACCAGTGGCCTCTAACCCCAGCAGGCTAAGCCCCAGCCCAGATGGGCCTCCACCCCTGGCTCAGCCCCCACTGATCCTTCAACCTTTGGCCTCCCCACTGCAAGTGGGGGTTCCACCCATGACTTTGCCTATCATCCTCAACCCTGCACTCATTGAGGCCACCTCACCAGTGCCCCTCCTAGCCACACCACGCCCCACAGACCCCATACCCACCTCCGAGGTCAACTAAGGCAGGTTCAGAGATCAGGACCAGTGCTTCCCACCAGGCTAACCCTGGCCCCCTTCTGGCTGTCCTGGGGGCCACAGACTCTTCAGGCCTAGTCCAAGCTGCTGTCATTGCTACTTGGACAGGGGCCTGAAAAAGAGAACTTTTCTAGCCCCTGTGAAGACCCCCCCCCCAAATCAGACTGTGGGACCTTCCTCTTCTGCTCGCCATTCCTAGGGGTCCAGCCCCTGAGAGTGCACTCAGGTGTCACCTACAGCCTCTGCCTCCAGCCTGGCAGTTCTGGGGAGGCATCGCTGTGCCAACCTTGCAGTGCCTGCCTTGCAGGGGCTGCCTGTATGCCCCTCCTGCCCATGGTCAGGCATTGAAAGCCACACCCAACCACTCTGCACTTTGTTCCCCTCTCCCATCCCACTCCCATCATCCCTGGACCACCTCCTCCAGTTCTTCCTCTTTACTAATTA
This sequence comes from Perodicticus potto, assembly GCA_963574655.1. Taxonomy (NCBI): domain Eukaryota; kingdom Metazoa; phylum Chordata; class Mammalia; order Primates; family Lorisidae; genus Perodicticus; species Perodicticus potto. The sequence continues at coordinate 31,946 of CAUYRH010040572.1, forward strand.
GTTGGTCAATTTGGAGAGCTGACTGGCATCATGGAGGGTGGGCAAGCAGGGCTGAATGGGGGACTGCCCACAGGAGCATGTAAATATGGAAAAACAGGACAGCAGTGGACTTTTTATGATATAATAAATGTCTTAGTACGACATCATTGTCTTTCTCTCTGGTTTCCTTCTTGAACTTACAGGTCAGGATACCATGTTACTGTGATGCCCAGGACCTTGTATGAACAGTGAAATGCAGCTGAGCCTACAAGTAGTTTAGCCTACCTCATCCAGCCACCAGCTAGATGCTAGGACTGGGGTCAGAATTCCTTCACACTGCCGTCCCTCCCACTGCCACACCACAGGTGTGCCAGGGGCTTGGGCAGTTGTCTTCTTCTAGTAACTGCTCCAAGGGAGACATGGGAGACAGCCTGGACTGGTGTCAGTGGCATGATGAATAGCATTTACTCCAAAGTCTTCCCACAGATGTGCCTCATGGTTCAAGAGCACAAAGGAGCTCTTAGGGTTTAAGAGGTGGTGGGGGCATCTTTCCCATATCTGCAGTCATGTTTCTTGTGGGGGAGATCCTTTTTTTTTCCTAAGAGACAGCCTGGGCTGGAGTATAGAGATGCAATGAAAGCTCACTGTAGCCTCAAACTCTAGGGCTCAAGTGATCCTCCCACCCCAGCCTCTCAAGTAGCTAGGTCTACAGGCACACACCACCACATCTGGATAAAGGACATTAGTTTTGAGCCCAAATCAAAAAGGGGCAATTTTTCCCTGTCCTGCAGCCTCCATGTACCCGTAACCGACACATGATTAGAGGACACTCCCCTTCTTTCCCTATGCATCAGGATAAGACAAGTGGGAGTGTGCATGGTGTGGCCTCTCAAGCGCTGAGGTGAGTATGGGTATGTGATGCTATAAAATACATATTTGTCTTCAACCCTGTTTCCTGGCCTACAAACTCTTAAAATCCTTAGAATCTCCAAAGTGATGTCTTTTTTTTTTTTTTAAGACAGATTCTCACTCTGTTGGCCAACACTAGACTGTTGTGGTGTCATAGCTCACAGCAACCTCTAACTTCTGGGCTCAAGGGATCCTGTCTCAGCTACCCAAGTAGCTGGGACTACAGGCACCCACCACAACGTTTGGCTAATTTTTCTATTTTTAGTAAAGATAGGGTCTTGCTCTTGCTCAAGCATGAGCACCACTGCAAGAGGCCCAAAGTGATGGCTTTTTGGATACTGAGTTGACTAATGGCCAGCCCCTAGATAGTTTCAGAATGAGGGTGTTCACCAAGGTAAAATTAGAGGGCTGGGACTTTCAGTCCTACCACCCAACCTCCAGAGAAGAAAGGCTGAAAGTTAAGGCAATCAGTAATGGCCATTGGTTTAGTCAATCATGCCTATGTAATAAAACCACTGTAGAAACTAAAAAGGAAGGCCTGGTATGGTGACTCTACCTATAATCCTAGCACTCTGGGAGGCTGAAGCAGGAGGATCCCTTGAGCTCAGGAGTTCAAGACCAGTTCAAAAGAGCTAGAGAAAGACTCTGTCTCTACTAAAAATAGAAAAACTTAGCCAGTCATTGTGGCAGGCACCTGTAGTCCCAACTATTCAGGAGGCTGAAGCAAGAGGATCACTTGAACCCAAGAGTTTGAGGATGCTGTGAGCTAGGCAGAGCACTCAGCCTGAGCAATAAAGTGAGACTCTTGTCTCAAAAAAAAGGAAAAAGGAAGGAAGGAAGCCAAAAGAACAAGGTTGAGAGAACTTCTGTATAACTGGAGGTAAACAGAAGAGTCCATATGCCCAGAGAGTGACACACCAATTCCATGGGAACAGAAGTTCTTACACTCAGGACACTTCTAGACTTCACTTTTATGTCCTACATCTCTTCATCTGGATGTCTATTTGTATCCTTTACAATGTTCTTAGTAATAAACTAGTAAATGTAAGTATGTATGTCCCTGAATTCAGTAAATCACTTTAGCAAATTAATCATACCCAAGGAGGGAGTTAGGGAAACTGGATTTATAGCCAGTCAGGCAAAACAACCTGGGGCTTGCAATTGGTGTTGGGAGTGATGGGGATGCAGTATTGAGGGCTGAGTCCTCAGCCTGTGGGATCTATCTGCAGGTAGATAATGTCAGGTTTGAATTAGAGGACAGCTATCTGCTGTTGGCAGCATAACCAACTGCTTCCTTGATGGAGGTAGGGAGACCCCACACGTTTGGTCACAGAAGTGTTCTGTGTTGATTGTTACTGAGTATAATTGAACACTTTTAAGTGAGTTGTTCCCCCTCAGAGTGAGATTCAGAATGCTGTGTATTAAGCTTTCCCAAGCAAGGTATGTACATCACCTTGGCTTCCTCTCCCACCACAGCACCTTTCCCCTCCTCGTGCATGGAGGAGAGTGGAACCCTGTTGTATTACCAGCTGGCCTCTCTCATGGAGACTTAGGGGCACTCACCCTCTGCCTGGGGCCCAGCAGGCTGTATGATCCTCAGTACTGCAAGCTTCCCTTTGCTCAGCATGTCCACACTGCTGGGCATTCGGATCCCTGCAAGTGCTTCCCTTGTAGCAAAGGGTGCCTCAGAAGTGGGAACAGTCTGATGTGATAAAAAACTAAGATATGAAACCTTGACCTCCCATACTCTCTTCTCTTCCTTCTCCTCCCAAGGCCAGACCACACCTGGTTTCCACACTAACCTGAAACCTTGCCAAACCCTGCCCCTGGGAAAATTAGGAGGGGCAGAGGTCTCTATGGGTAAATAGAGAAACCCTGGATCTATAGCCAGCTAGAGAGTAGGGCACTAGGCCTCAGCAATACTGTCTCTATTCTCCCATCTGACTCCCACAAACTCTGCCTTTAGGAATTTCCATGTGTTTCCTTTTGGGAAAAATAGTATTGACTGCTGCAAAGAAAGCCATCCTATGAACAAAGGAATATGACAACTCCAATGTCCCTTAATTGATCTCAGAAAATAGAAAAGAAGGGTGGCGCCTGTGGCTCAGTGGGTAGAGTGCCGGCCCCATATACCAAGGGTGGTGAATTCGAACCCAGCCCCGGCCAAACTGCAACAAAAAATAGCCAGGCATTGTGGCGGGTGCCTGTAGTCCCAGCTACTAGGGAAGCTGAGGCAAGAGAATCGCCTAAGCCCAAGAGCTGGAGGTTGCTGTGAGCTGTGTGACGCCACAGCACTCTACTCAGGGTGACAGAGTGAGACTCTGTCTCTAAAAGAAAAAAACAAAAAGAAAATAGGAAAGAAGATGAAACAACTGCAAACTGACCCTCTCCTTGCTGGGTAGCAAAGAAAAACATTTGCCAGAAGTCCCATCTGTTATGAAAAGAGCAGCCAATACTTGCATGAGTTGTGTTGTTGACGATGTTGTCTCTTTGAAGGCAAAGGACACTTCAAGAGGAACTAATACTCTGGCCTCGATTCTGACCAACAAGGAAGAATGGTTTGGTGATATGGAAGAGACAAAACCTTGGAGGAAAGTAATAGCATAGTCAAGAGGGAAATGCAGGTCTCAATGCCGTCTCCTACGAGAAATCTAGCATAGCAGATTTTCCATAGTCCAGAGGAAAGCCAGAGATGGTTCCATGACCTAAAACCCTAACTCAAGGAGTGTCTAGGTGTGTCAGTATTAAGTACACTGCTCAAACAACATTTTATTTTATTTATTTATTTATTTTGAGACGGAGTCTCACTATGTTGCCCTCGGTAGAGTGCCATGGTGTCACAGCTTGCAGCAACCTCAAACTCTTAGGCTTAGGTGATTCTCTTTTTCTTCTTTTTTTTTTCCCTTTGGCTTAGGTGATTCTCTTGCCTCAGCCTCCCAAGTAGATGGGAGGCGCCCACCACAACGCCCAGCTGTTTTTTTTTGTTGCAGTTGTCATTGTTGTTTAGCTGGCCCAGGTCAGGTTTGAACCCAGTGTATATTGCTGGCACCGTAACCATTGTGCTATGGGCACACTCTGTACAGGTTCAGAGAGGCCAAGTCACTAAAGTTAGGGAGTTGGAAATCAAACCCAGGTCAGTTTAACTCTAAACGTTATGTTCGGCCAGACATGGTGGCTCACACCTATAATCCTAGCACTCTAGGAGGCTGGGGTGGGTGAATTACTTGAGCTCAGGAGTTGGAGACCAGCCTGAGCAAGAGCAAGAACCCATCTCTACTAAAACCAGAAAAACTAGTGGGGCATGTTAGCAGGCACCTGTAGTCCCAGCTCCTTGGGAGACTGAGGCAAGAGGATGATGGCTTGAGCCCAAGAGTTTAAGGTTGCTGTGAGCTATGATGATGCCACAGCACTCTACCCACAGCAACAGAGTAAGACACTCGCTCAGAAAAAATAAATAAATAAACCTCATGTTCTTTCCTATAATGACATATCTTCCATTCGGAAGTAGAGGTGGTTGGGGTGCAGAAAACTTCCAAAGCTAAGCATATTTTCTGTAGCTTCTCATGAAATATAAAAGGTTGAGCATCTGAATTAGTAGGCTGTTACCTGGTAAGCTTAGAGTTTAGTAGGAATCTATGAAAACTAGAAAGTAATACATACAACCAAGAATAAATTTGACTCTTTTGAGTACATGATATGAGGAAGGATGAATTATAGTACAATGGGAAGAAAAGTACTAGGAACAACCACAAAAAAGATGTGTTTATTAGAGCCGCAGGTATTTACCTTTGTTCAGGGACACTGGTTGGAAGACAAGTGACCCTGAGAAAGCAGAACCACTCAACCTCTGGGCTTCAGATGAGAAGCAGCTTTAGTTCATTCAGCCATTAAAAAAGGTGGAGACTCCGCTCAGCACCTGTAGCTCAAGTGGCTAGGGCGACAGTCACATACATCAGAGCTGGCAGGTTTGAATCCAGCCCAGGCCTGCCAAACAACAATGATAATTACAATCAAAAAATAGCCAGATTGGGCGGCACCTGTGGCTCATCGAGTAGGGCGCTGGCCCCATATACCGAAGGTGGCGGGTTCAAACCTGGCCTCTGCCAAACTGCAAAACATAAAAATAGCTGGGCGTTGTGGCGGGTGCCTGTGGTCCCAGCTACTCAGAAAGCTGAGGCAAGAGAATCGCCTAAGCCCAGGAGTTGGAGGTTGCTGTGAGCTGTGTGACGCCACGATACTCCACTGAGGGCAATAAAGTGATACTCTGTCTCTACAAAAAAAAAAAAAAAAAATAGCCCAGTGATGGCTCGACACCTGTGGTTCAAGTGGCTAAGGCGCCAGCCACATACACCTGAGCTGGCAGGTTCAAATACAGCCTGGGCCCACCAAACAACTGATGGCTGCAACAAAAAATAGCCAGGCGTTGTGGCAAGTGCCTGTAGTCCCAGCTACTTGGGAGGTGGAGGCATGAGAATCACTTAAGCCCAGGAGGTGGAGGTTGCTGCGAGCTGTGATGCCACTGCACTCTACCCAGGGTGACAGCTTGAGGCTCTGTCTCAAAAAAAAAAAATCCTCTGTGGCGGTGAGAAACACTCCAATTTGAGAACCTCTGCACTAAGGAATGTTTTGCCTGGCTTTCTCCAATTTTCTGAGTCAGTGAGCTTTTTTAATTTCTTCACATGGGACAATAGGAATAGACGTGAAAGAAGACTGGCTACTGCTTTTTACTGCAAAGAGAAGCAATGACATTAAGTAGCACAACTACTTCTCACTTAGCTATCAGCAACACATAGGTAGAACTAGGTTTGAGTTCCCATTCAAGCACTTACCAATAGTATTGTCTTGAGCATGTCACTTAACCTCTCCAAGTCTGTTTCCTCATCTGCAAAATAGGAATAATATCTACTCTGCAGAGTTGTTATGTTAGAGATAATTTAAGTAAAATAGTTTATCAATAATTTAAGTAAAAAAATTGTGCCTGACACGTAGGACTATAATAGTTATATAATTACTATGAAGGTTGGTAGCACTGGAGGATTACGCACCCTCTATAATGCTATTATCACTACTACAATTTTTTTTTTTTTTTGTAGTTTTGGCCAGGGCTGGGTTTGAACCCACCACCTCCTGCATATGGGGCCAGCGTCCTGCTCCTTTGAGCCACAGGCGCCACCTCATTACTACAATTTTATTGTATATTAGAATCAGCAGTGATTTTTGTTAAGTCATTGAAGATGCCCAAATGTCACCCTCAGAAAGGCCTAGAGACAAAGCTATGGAAAATTGGTTGTGGTCTTTTGTTTGTTTGTTTCCAAAATGGAATCCTTGTTGGATGGCTGAGTTTTTTATATTATATTTTGAGTCTGCTATATTTTCACTCTGCTGTAAAACTGCAGCATTTCAAGACACAAGAAAGAAGCAACTCATGAAAATAATTCAACCACATAAAATATTTGTCATACAGAACAAAAGCTACTTTAAAATAATGTTTTGAGAGTTTATTTTGAAGGTCATTTTAAAAACAAAGTTAAAGACAATCTGAGGAAAAATTGCACAGAATACACTCATTAAATAAGTATGATGATTAAATCAAATTAAGGGAAATGTGTTCTCTTCTGCAACTCCTGAAATAAGTTCTGTTGTATTGATGGTTCTTATACTTCCAAAAAGGGTAAATAATCATGGCAATTAAAGCTGCCTCTTAATCATGTAAATCTACAGTAGCAATCAAATTTTTCTGTTCCTTCCAATAAGTCAGTTTCGATCTTCAAACTGTGCCTTGTTTTTTAAAAGATAAGATGCTAGAAATTCAATGGGATTTGGTGGTCTGTAAAGGAAAAGAAATCAAAAGGTTAGAAATATATTTTCTAGATGTGTTAATTAAAATGCATCATCCCGGGCGGCGCCTGTGGCTCAAAGGGGTAGGGCGCTGGCCCCATATGCCGGAGGTGGCAGGTTCAAACCCAGCCCCGGCCAAAAACTCCAAAAAAAATAATAATAATAAATAAATAAATAAAATGTATCATGCCATAATTAAAGGACATTTGTAATAAACATAGTAAGTGAAATAGGCAAACCAATTCACCAATACAGTTTAAAGACACTGAAATTTTTGTATAGCTTAAATTTGGTTATGAACTCAATTCTAAAGAACAGATTTCAAAAATGTGCAGATAACAGAAGGATGTTTAGCCCAGGGAACATAACAACATGAAAGAGTGACAAAGGAGGCTTCTCAAGTGTTAATACTATTCAGTTTCTGGTTCTGAGCACAAGTGACATAGTATTTAGTTTGTGAAAATTCATCAAACTGTATACATACGGCATGTAATTTTCCATTATTATCCATCAATAAAAGAAAAAAAACAATATACGACAATGGCCATAGTATCACCAAGACATGCAGATGAACTCAAGTAACTAATCAAACCGAGACAAAACTAATTTAGACATGTCATTTCTTTTCTCAAAGCCAATTCTTTTTTCAAATAACTTAAATCAATAATAATTCTAAGGCAGCGCTTATGGCTTAGTGAGTAGGGCACCGGCCCCATATACCGAAGGTGGCAGGGTCAAACCCGGTCTCAGCCAAACTGCAACAAAAAAATAGCCTGGCGTTGTGGTGGGCACCTGTAGTCCCAGCTACTTGGGAGGCTGAGGCAAGAGAATCGCATAAACCCAAGAGCTAGAGGTTGCTGTGAGCTGTGATGCCACAGCACTCTACCAAGGGCAACAAAGTGAGACTCTGTCTCAAAAAACAATAATAATAATAATTCTAATATTACAAACACAGCACAACTAAAGTTAAACACATTTATAAAATTAAGAGGTATTATTTTGGCAGTGCCCATGGCACAGTGGTTATAGCGCATACCACATGCACCGAGAGTAACGGGTTTGAACCTGGCCCGGGCCAGATGAACATCAATGACAACTACGATAGGCTCGGTGCCTGCAGCTCAGCAGCTAGGGCGTCAGCCACATAAACCAGAGCTGGCAGATTCAAATCCAGCTCAGGCCTGCCAATCAACAATGACAACTACAACCAAAAAATAAAAATAGCCAGGTGTTGTGGCAGATGCCTGTAGTCCCACCTACTTGGGAGGCTGAGGCAAGAGAATTGCATAAGCCCAAAGAATTTAAGGATGCTGTGAGCTGTGACGCTACAGCACTCTACCAAGGGCGACATAGTGAGACTGTCTCAAAAAAAAAAAAAAAAGGTGCTATTTCAAATTTAGTTGTTTTTCCAAATGTATCACTTTTATATAAATTATTATTATTACTTTGAGACAGAGTCTCACTATGTCACCCTCAGTAGAATGCCGTGGTGTCACAGCAAGCTCAACCTCTCGGCTTAAGCGATTTTCTTGCCTCAGCCTCCCAAGTAGCTGGGACTACAGGTGCCCACCACAATGCCCAGCTATATTTTTGTTGGTGGTGCAGTTGTCGTTGTTTAACAGGTCTGGGTCAGGTTCGAAACCGCCAGCCTGGGTGCCATGTGGCTGGCACCATAACCACTGTGCTATGGGCACCGAGCCTATATAAATTATTCTTGTTGAGGAAACAAATCCAAAGATGCAAAGTTGGAGAGACACCTATTTAAACTCTACTATGAAAAGGCACGTTAAAACTGATATACAGGCTCGGCGCCTGTGGCTCAACAGGCTAAGGTGCCAGCCACGTACACCTGAGCTGGCGGGTTGGAATCCAGCCTGGGCCCACCAAATAACAATGACGGCTGCAACCAAAAAAAATAAAAAATAAAAAATAACGGTCGGGCGTTGTGGTGAGCGCCTGTAGTCCCAGCTACTTGGGAGGCGGAGGCAAGAGACTCGCTTGAGCCCAGGAATTGGAGGTTACTGTGAGCTGTAATGCCACAGCACTCTATCCAGGGTGACAGCTTGAGGCTCTGTCTCAAAAAAAAAAAACAAAAAACCAAACTGATATACAGGCTTGGTGCCTGTAGCCCAGTAGTTAGGGTGCCAGCTACATATACCAGGGCTGGCAGGTTCAAACCTGGCCTAGGCCTGCTAAAAATAACAATGTCAACTGCAACAAAAAATAGCACCTGTGACAGGTGCCTGTAATCCCAGCTACTTGGGAAGAGAATCACTCAAGTCCAAGAGTTGGAAGTTGCTGTGAGCTGTGACATCATAGCCCTCTACTGACAGCAACACAGTGAGTCTCTGTCTCAAAAAAATAAAACAGAAAGAAAGAAAACTGATGTACAATGAACTCAAAATATTCCCTTAACACTTTAAATAGCCCCTTGGGTTGCCTACCATAGATAACATTTTTCATGTAATATTTACCCTTAATTTGAAAAATTATTTTGTCAGAACTCTTTCCTTAAAAATTGTATTTACTAGTAAGTTGTTACTTAAAAACTTCTTTAAAACCTTCTTTTCTTGGCTGGGCGTTGTGGCAGGTACCTGTAGTCCCAGCCACTTGGGAGGCAGAGGCAGGAGACTTGCTTGAGCCCAGGAATTGGAGGTTGCCGTGAGCTGTGATGCCACGGCACTCTACCCAGAGTGACAGCTTGAGGCTCTGTCTCAAAAAAAAAAAACTTCTTTTCTAGGTGTGGTGGCTCACACCTGTAATCTGGGAGGCCAAGGAGGGTGGATTGCTTAAGCTCAGCAGTTCGAGACCAGCCTGAGAAAGAATGAGACCTCCGTCTTTACTAAAAATAAAAAACTGAGGCAAGAGGATTATTTGAGCCCAAGAGTTTAAGGCTGCTGTCAGCTATGATGCCACAGCCCTCTACTGAGGGCGAAAAAGTGAGACACTGTCTAAAAAAAAGAAATTTTTTTTCCTAGCATTTAAAATAATAAGTAGCACACCTATAATCCTAGCACTCTGGGAAGCCAAGGTGAATGGATCACGTGAACTCAGGAGTAAGACAACCTGAGTAAGAGCAAGACCCATCTCTAAAAATAACTGGACATTGTGGCAGGCGCTTATAGTTCCAGCTACTCCAGAGGCTACAGCAAGAGGATCACTTGAGCCCTAGAGCTTGAAGTTGCTGTGGGCTATCATGCCACAGCACTCGACTGAAGGCAACCAAGTGAAACTGTCTCAATAAAAAATTAAAAAATAGACTTGGCTCAGTGCCTGTGGCTCAACGGGCTAAGGCGCCAGCCACGTACACCTGAGCTGGCAGGTTCGAATCCAGCCCGGCCCGCCAAACAACAATGACGGCTGCAACAATAAAATGGCCGGGCATTGTGGCGGGCGCCTGTGGTCCCAGCTACTTGGGAGGCAGAGGCAGGAGACTCGCTTGAGCCCAGGAATTGGAGGTTGCTGTGAGCTGTGAAGCCACGGCCCTCTATCCAGGGTGACAGCTTGAGGCTCTGTCTCAAAAAAAATAAATAAATAAATAAAAAATAGACTTGGCACCTGTAGCTCAAGGGCTAGGGCACCA
>CAUYRH010040574.1:0-11198 GCA_963574655.1 Perodicticus potto
AACAATGACGGCTGCAATCAAAAAAAAAAAAAATGGCTGGGCGTTGTGGTGGGCGCCTATAGTCCCAGCTACTTGGGAGGCAGAGGCAAGAGACTCACTTGAGCCCTGGAATTGGAGGTTGCTGTGAGCTGTGATGCCACAGCACTCTATCCAGGGTGACAGCTTGAGGCTCTGTCTCAAAAAAAAAACTGTGAGCTCAGACAATCCACCTGTCTCAGCCTCCCAGAGTGCTAGGATTACAGGCTTGAGTCACCTCGCCTGGCCATAAAACTCTTGATTCCTGCTCTTGGACCTTTCCTTCCTCAGTCTCTTCCATCTCAAAAATGACACCACCATCACCCATTTATCAAAATCAGACACCTGAAAATCATACCAGAATCCTTCCCCTGCTTCATGATAACATATCACCAAATCCTGTTTCTACTTCCAAAGTATTGTAAATCTATCCAATTCTCTATGTTCTCTGCTATAACTCTTGCCCAGCTCTTCCCTAGCTTCATTCTTGCCTCAAATATTGCACTAGTCTCCAGAATGGTCCCTTGCAGTCCTGTCACCATCAAATCTAAATTCCACACAGCAGCCAGAATTACATTTTAAAAATCTAAGTTATGAGCCGGGGTGGCTCACGCCTGTAATCCCAGCGCTGTGGGAGGCTGAGGCAAGTGGATTTCCAGTGCTCAGAGTTTGAGACCAGCATAAGCATGAGTGAGCCAGAGTAAAAGACCCCATCTCTACCACCAGGAAAGAACACCACCGGGTGTTGTGGCGGGCTTCTGTTGGGAGGCAACCAGCCCGAGAATCGCTACAAGGAAGGACAATGGAAAAAAAACCCAAGGAAACTAAGAAAAGTAAAAGCCAACTGAAATTAAAAGCAAAAAAAAAAAAAAAGTAAGTTATGAAGCCAGGAGTTGTGGTGGGCGCCTGTAGTCCCAGCTACTCGGGAGGCTGAGGCAAGAGAATCGCCTAAGCCCAGGAGTTGGAGATTGCTGTGAGCTGTGTGACGCCACAGGCACTCTACGGAGGGCGATAAAGTGAGACTCTGTCTCTACAAAAAAAAAAAAAAGTAAGTTATGGGCAGCGCCTGTGGCTCAGTGGGTAGGGCGCCGGCCTCATATACTGAGGGTGGTGGGTTCAAACCTGGCCCCTGCCAAACTGCAACAAAAAATAGCCGGGTGCTGTGGCAGGCACCTGTAGTCCCAGCTACTTGGGAGGCTGAGGCAAGAGAATCCCCTAAGCCCAGGAGTTGGAGGTTGCGGTGAGCTGTGTGATACCACAGCACACTACAGATGGCGACAAAGTGAGACTGTCTCTACAAAATAAAAAAAAAGTAAGTTATATCAGACCATTCCTCTGCTTTAAAAGTCTTCTCCTTACATGGCAAATGAATTCAACTCTTTTACTTCAGTTTACAAGGCCATAATCCGGTTTCCGCCCTATGTAAATTCCATTTTATACCAGTTTTTACCTTGCCCACTAGTGTTTTTCTCACTTCCTAGAATACTCTGCTTTCCTACATGAGAAACATCACATATCAATTTTTTCTGCCTGAAAAGCTCTTCCTTCACCTTCAGACTACTGACTGGTACTCTTTCCTTGAGTCTTGCGTTTAAATCCCACCTCTCAGAATTTTCCCTGGTGGTGTACTTTATCCTCCTACCCTGCTAATAACTTTGTAACTTTTTTTTTGATTGAGACAGAGTCTATGTTGCCCTCGATAGAGTGCTGCGACGCCACAGCTCACAGTAACCTCCAACTCCTGGCCTCAAGCGATCCTCTTGGAGGCTCCCAAGTAGCTGGGACTACAGGCGCCCGCCACAACGCCAGGTGCCCTCCAACTTCATAACTTTTATTTATTTTTTATTTTATTTTTTTTGAGACAGAGCCTCAAGCTGTCACTCTGTATAGAGTGCCGTGGCATCACAGCTCATAGCAACCTCCAACTCCTGGGCTCAAGCGAGTCTCTTGCCTCCGCCACCCACGTAGCTGGGACTACAGGCACCCGCCACAACGCCCGGCCATTTTTTGGTCGCAGCCGTCATTGTTGTTTGGCAGGTCCAGGCTGGATTCGAACCCGCCAGCTCAGGTGTACGTGGCTGGCGCCTTAGCCCGTTGAGCCATAGGCGCCGAGCCCCAACTTCATAACTTTTAACAATGTCTTACTTATTGTCGAATTATCCTACAGTCTGTAAACTCAAGGAAATGACCACGGCCATTTGGTTACTACCTAGCGCCCAGAGCCCGAGCGAAGTACCAGTACAACCTAAGAACAAGGAATCTAGCAGAGCTCCGCTGGAGCACAGACACAAGCTAGGGGCGCGGCCTCCTGAGGGGCGGAGTCTCCCTGCTGGGACCGGAAGCTAGGGCGGGGCTTCCCAGAGACGGGGTGTGAGCGGGCCTGCGGCGTTGCCAACCGGGCAGCGATTTCACGGGCTGAGTAGGGCCTTATTTTCCCTCTTCCCCGGCACTTTCCTTCCCCCCGGGTCCTGGCTCACCCGAAGGCACCTCTCCCCACCACTCGGATCCGCTCGTACTTCTCCATCTCATTTCCGCGTTTCGTTTCTGGAATCCCCCCACGCGGCGCGTGCGCAGCCCTGCCCACTCTTGAGCCTCGCCTCCGAGGCGGCAAGATACTTGAGGGGCGGAGCAAGCCTAGGTAGGTGCGGGTGTAGCCTCGCGTCTTTGTGGATTTAAATTGTGTCGGCAGCTCGGGCGTCCAATCATTTTCCGCTGAAGACCACCCCCGATAGAGAGGGCAAAAAAAAAAGTAGCACGCGCCCACAGTGGCGAGCAGTCCCGACTCCTTCCCAACACGGATCCGGCCCTTGCTAGACTACTTAGACGGGAGGGATTCCAGCTCCCGGTGAGGGAAGCAAGGATCACCTCGCCGCCTTGCCCACTGGTGACGCTATTTCAGAAGGAGAAAGCAGATTATCAATTGGCACGCAAACGATAAACGACCCAAACTGAACCGCTCTCGGTCCATGGAGTAAGGGCGCAGGGTTAGTTTCGTGTTTGCCTAGGGAGGGACCGGGGAACCCCGAGTTGTGTAATTTGATTCACCTGGGGAGGAAATGACACGGTATCCAGGCTGTCCCAACTAGTGAGCACCAGCTTCGTCAGCACTCCCGACTGCCTTAGGGTAATCTAGAGGAGAACCTCAGTGGAGGAAGGTGACAGGGAGATAAGCTACTATCCCTAAGCTTCAGGGAGAGTAGCCCGGCGCGGTGGCTTATGCCTGTAATCCTAGTACTTTGGGAGCCCAAGACGAATGGATCGCTTGAGCTCGGGACTTTGGAGACCAATCTGAGCAGGAGCTAGACCCCATCTCTACTAAAAATAGAAAAATTAGCCAGGCATTGTGGCGGGCGCCTGTAGTCCCAGCTACTGAGGCAAGAAGTTTGCTTAAACCCAAGTTTGCGGTTGCTGTGAGCTATGATGGCATGGCACTCTACTGGTGGCGACAGATTGAGACTGTCTCAAAAAAGGGGAGGGGAGCAGAAACATTAGGGAGAGAAGGAAAGTCACCTGTTTGGCTGAGATGGTCAAGGCTACTGTCCAGAGGCAGGAGGCTGGTTAGCCTTGACTATAAGTGGGTTTTATTCAGGTTTTCCCTGGAGACTCCTGCTCTGCCGGGAGCACTGTAAAAGCTCAGTATTAAGGGGGAGGAAGGCTCAGCGCCTGTGGCTCAACGGGCTAAGGCGCCAGCCACTACACCTGAGCTGGTGGGTTCGAATCTAGCCCGGGCCCACCAAACAACAATGACGGCTGCAACCAAAAAAAGAAAAAAAAAAAAAAAATGGCCGGGCGTTGTGGCGGGCGCCCGTAGTCCCAGCTACTTGGGAGGTAGAGGAAGGAGACTCGCTTGAGCCCAGGAATTGGAGATTGCTGTGAGCTGTGATGCCACTGCACTCTATCCAGGTTGACAGCTTGAGGCTCTGTTTCAAAAAAAAAAAAAAAAAAAAGGAGGAGGAAGATGGTCATTAACTAAGGGTTAGTTTCCTTATTTCAGAGTTGAAAGGGCGTCCAAAGTCTTCCCTGGGGAATGACCCCAGGAAGAGCCCCAGGAAGGTTCCTAGGTTGCTGGCTGAGTATCTGCAGGCAAAGCTGCCCTGTGAGCAAACGGGAGGGGGAGGGAGAAGCAGCTAACCAGGAATGCTCATGCTCTCACCTAGAAACCAATGGGATCTTGGTTGATTCTAGAGCCCCACCCGGGATGTTGTGGGACCAAGGAGTCCATCTGCCTGTCACCCAAGCCAATCAACGAAGCAGATGAGAAATACAGTTTTACTTTTGGGGCTGGGCACCCTGGCTTACGCTCTGGGAGGCCGAGGCCGGTGGATTACCTGAGGTCACGGGTTCCAGACCAGCCTGAGCTAGAGAGAGACCTCCGCCTTTAAAAATAGCCGGGCTATGGGCGGCACCTGTGGCTCAAAGGGATAGGGCGCCGGCCCCATATGCCGGAGGTGAGGGTTCAAACGTAGTCCACGGCCAAAAAAACTGAAAAAAAAAAAAAAAAAAAAGCCGGGCTGGGGCGGTGCCTGTGGCTCAAAGGAGTAGGACGCTGGCCCCATATACCGGAGGCGGCGGGTTCAAACCCGACCAAAAACTGCCAAAAGAAAAGAAAAAAACAGCCGGGCGGAGGCCTGTAGTTCCAGCTACTCAGGAGGTTGAGGCAAGAGAATCACTTGAGCCCAAGAGTTTGAGGTTGCTGTTAGCTATTACTCCACAGTTCTCTACCGAGGGTAACAAAGTGGGACTTTGTCTCAGAAAAAAAAAAAAAAGAAAAAGACCCAACAAAAAAACCGTTTCACTTTTATTTACTGAAAAGCCAGAGATTTCTGAGAGCAGCCGGGATATTGCCCCAAAGAACTGCTCTGCCTGCCCCCTCTTTCCCTTTGTTACCTTTTATTCTCACAGTAAAAGTAAACATTAGTAATGTTCTTACACGTTAAACAGATTCCTTCTCTTAGGTTACAAAGTTACACAATATCTTCCTTTCTTAAAGTGGTTATATCTTCAAAGCATTTTTATTCTAGACTAAATTTATAGTTAGTCAACACTTCTCTGGGTGCACAGAGTACCTTGGGTCCTTGACTAGTGCCATGGAGTCCAGTTCCCCAACTTATCTATAATTAAATAGCCCTGGAAGTGAGTAAGCAATCTCCAGATGTCAGCACCGAGGCTCCTCCAGTCTTGTTAGGACCAGACCAGCAGCACCCTGCATGAAATGGCCGTTCAGGTTAACAGGGGTGGTAACAGGGGTTAATGTGTAACGTTATAGCCATCCAGGGGAGACAGAGCAAATCCTCAAATGGCTTGGCCTCTGGGTCCTTGAGCCTAAGGCTTTTACCTTCCTCTCTTGCCCCCTGTTCTTCCCTCCCCTCCTCAACTTCCACTCTCGCCTTCCCCACCCCCAGGTTTCCACACTGCTTCACTTCCTTCAGGGGCTAACTGCCCCCCAAATCAACAGCTTTGCCCATTTTGAGGTAGAAGGGCAACCTGGCGCCAGAGTGAGGACAGCCTGACACCTAGTGGCTAGGAGCCGCAACTGCCGCATGCCAGGGATCTGGAGAGGGTCGCCCCAGCGGTCTGGGCAAATAGGCACTCTTCCCCGCCCCATCCTCCAGGGGCAGAGAGGGCTGGGACTATCTGAGGGAGGATTGTGACAGCCACTCGGCCCCCGGAGCCTAAGGGCCGGCCATGAGAGAGGAGGTGATGGGTTACCCAGCAGTTCCTAAGCACCCACTCAAGCGGGGTGCGGGACAGGCAAGGTAAACACGTCAGTCTCTGGACAGAAGGAGATAGTGATCCACTGGGCTAAGAGTTATGGGCGGAGAATATTGTCGGAGGCGGGGTTCCCCCTCCCCAGGACCAGGGCCTAGGGGACGAGGGAGGGGACCGGTACCGCCCAGTTTTGCCCACATAGTAGAGGGTGGAGAGAAGAGTTCTCGCGGTACCCGCCCAAGGCCAGGGAGCCGGTGGCCAAAGGAAAGTGAGGACGTGGGTTAAGAGGCCAAGCGAACGAGGGCTGCTGGGGACTCCGTCGGAGGCGCCCCCAGAACAACTCCTTGTTGCCCGAAGTCCGCGGAAGCCAGGCGGGGCCCGAGAGGCCCCGGGGAAATGGGGCTCGCGCCCTTCGCGCTACAGAGGCGCCGGAGGGGCGGGGGCAAGCAGTCGGATTGGGGGCGGGGACCCCACGGGGAGGAGTCGAGAGGCCTAGAGGGCTTCGCGGATGCTGTCTGCGGCTGGCGGCCGGCACGGACCGGCCGGAGAGGGATCCTGGTTCCCAGGACAGCCCAAGGAGGCAGCCTAGAGGGTGGGCAGACAGACAGCAGAGAGGGCCAGCATGCCCCAACTGCTGCACCCCGCCCTGCCGCTGCTCCTGGGCGCCACGCTGACCTTCCGGGCGCTCCAGCGTGCGCTCTGTCGCCTGCCCCTACCCGCCCACGTGCGTGCCGACCCCCTGCGCACCTGGCGCTGGCATAACCTGCTTGTCTCCTTCGCCCAC
This sequence comes from Perodicticus potto, assembly GCA_963574655.1. NCBI lineage: Eukaryota > Metazoa > Chordata > Mammalia > Primates > Lorisidae > Perodicticus > Perodicticus potto. Next base: position 6,509 of record CAUYRH010040574.1, read on the forward strand.
TCTATTGTATCAGGGATCTGGTCGCTGCTGTGGTGAGTGAACGACTGGGGAAGTGAGATGGCAAGGGAACCTGCGCGGGTCCCTGGAGCTGGTTCCCTTATTACTATTCCCATCACTCACCGTCGGGCTTAGGGTCATGCTGCCTCACCTGATTCCCTATTTGGAATCTTATCCAACCAGAAGCTGAAATGGCCTCAGGCGAGGGGGAAGCTTACCTGGAAAACTGGAGGCACCTGGGTTTCGGCCAAGCCCCTCCTTGCTCCCCAGTCAGCCAATATCTGCAAGCTCAGGCTCTCCTGGGGGTAGTGGAGGAGGGCAAAGTGAAGGTCCCTGGGGATGCCGAAATGAAGAGAGCCTTTTGTTTGTTTGTTTTTTTCTGTCACCCTGGATAGAGTGCGGTGGCATCACAGCTCACAGCAACCTCCAATTCCTGGGCTCAAGCGAGTCTCTTGCCTCCGCCTCCCAAGTAGCTGGGACTGCAGGCTTCCGCCACAACCCCGGCCATTTTTTGGTTGCAGTTTGAACCCACCAGCTCAGATGTACGTGGCTGGAGCTTTAGCCTGCTGAGCCACAGGCGCCGAGCCAATAGATCCTCCTTTTTCCCCTTCCTTCTAGTGTATGGCAGACCCCCGAGATGCTGGTGGAGATTGAGACGGCATGGTCGCTTTCTGGCTATTTGCTCGTTTGCTTCTCCGCAGGTAGGTCTTGCAGGGTAAGTTGGGGGACAAGAAGAAAGCTGCTGTTCAGTCCTCTTCGTCACCTCCTCCCCCATCCATCCGCTAGGGTATTTCATCCACGACACGGTGGACATCGTGGTTAGTCGTCAGGCTCGAGCTTCTTGGGAATACCTGGTCCATCATATCATGGTAAGTGAGGGAAGCAGGTGGTGTGGTACGAGGCTAGTGCAAATATTCGGACTCAGCCTCTTCTTTCTGAACCAGGTAGGCCATCTTTTCTAATCCCTTCCCACCTGTGTACTACTGTTTCCCATGCTAGGATGCTGGGGGATGGCACCGTCTGTGTACCATGCCTTGCGCATCGTCTTAAGTCAGCAATTCATAGTCTCACCTACTACTGTTTTTTTTTTTGCAGTTTCTGGCCGGGGCTGGGTTTGAACCCACCGCCTCCGGCATTTGGGGCCAGTGCCCTACTCTTTTGAGCCACAGGCGCCACCGCTACTACCTCTTTGAACAGACTAGACTGGAAACCATCCAGAGCCAGAAACCTGTGGTCAGGTGCCAAAGTATAATCGTGATGAATTAAAAAAAAAAAAAAAAATGCACTGGAAACTTTTTTTTTTTTTGCAGTTTTTGGCCGGGTCTGGGTTTGAATCGCCACCTCTGGCATATGGGGCCAGTGCCCTACTACTTTGAGCCACAGGCGCCACCCAGAAATTTTTTTTTGTAGAGACAGAGTTTCACTTTATCAGCCTCGGTAGAGTCCGTGGTGTCACAGTTCACAGCAATCTCCAACTCGTGGGCTTAAGTGATCCTCTTGCCTCAGCCTCCCAAGTAGCTGGGAGTACAGGCACCCGCCACAATGCCCATCTATTTTTTTGTTTTGCAGTTTGGCTGGGGCCAAGTTTGAACCTACCACCCTCGGTATATGGGGCCGGCGCCCTACTTACTGAGCCATAGGTGCCGCCCACATTTTATTTTTTTAAGAGTCTCACTTTGGGGTGGCGCCTGTGGCTCATAGGGCACCAGCCCCATATACCAAAGGTGGCGGGTTAAAACCCACCACCAGCCAAACTGCAAAAACAGAAAAATAGAAGGGCATTGTGGCAGGCACCTGTAGTCCCAGCTACTCAGGAGGCTGAGGGAAGAGAATCACCTAAGCCCAGGAGTTGGAGGTTGCTGTGAGCTGTGTGACGCCATGACACTCTACCGAGGGCGATAAAGTGAAGACTGTCTCTACAAAAAAAAAAAAAAAGTCTCACTTTGTCACCCTTGGTAGATTGCGCTGGCATAGCTCACAGCAACCTCAAACTCCTAGGCTTAAGCGATTCTCTTGCTTCAGCCTCCAATTGGAGTAGCTAGGACCACAGGCTCCTGCCACAATACCCAATGTTTAGAGATGAGGTCTTGCTCTGGCTCAGGTTGGTCTTGAACCTATGAGCTCAGGCAATCCACTCTCCTCTGCCTCTCAAATCACTGGAAACCATTATTCCAAAAGGAAGAAATTAAGAGATTTTCTTTTTTTTTTGGCTGGGGCTGGGTTTGAACCTGCCACCCCACTCCTTGAGCCACACCAGTTCCCAGGAGTCTTGGCATCTGGGTTCCCTAACCCATTCTCTCTCCTTCACCCTCCAGGCCATGGGTGCCTTTTTCTCAGGCATCTTCTGGAGCAGCTTTGTTGGTGGGGGTGTGCTGACACTACTGGTGGAGGTAAGCAACATCTTCCTCACCATCCGCATGATGATGAAGATCAACAACGCCCAAGATCTCCTTCTCTACCGGGTCAACAAGTATGTCAACCTGGTCATGTATTTTCTCTTCCGCCTGGCCCCTCAGGCCTACCTCACCTGGTTTTTCTCGCGTTATGTGGGCCAGAGAACCCAAGGCACCTTCCTGCTGGGTATTCTACTCCTACTGGACGTGATGATCCTCATCTACTTTTCCCGACTACTGCGCTCTGATTTCTGCCCTGAGCGTGTCCCCAAAGGGCAGCACAAAGACAAATTCTTGACTGAGTGAAAGACAGAGACTGGGACTCAGGGCAAGAACTGCAAACATGGCCAAGAACAAAAACAGCCTCACATGTAAACTGGGACTTAGCCCCAAGTCTAGGCATCCTGAGCCTCTTCTCCAGAGCCTGCGCTCACACTATTGAAAACACTAATGAAAGCACTCCTCTGAAGTCCTTGTCCTTTCTTGGGCAAGGGGAGAGGGAAGCAGACGGACCAGTTGGACATAGATGGGGGTGTGTAGACAAGGTGGTAACAGAAAGCCAGTCACACTGCCCTGAAATGGATGGTAATCAACTCTCAGATGATCCTTCCTCACCAGCTGACTTTGGGTATTGGTTTCATGTATTGCCCCTTCCAGGGATAAAGGGGTTCTTGTAAAGGTGCTTTTCTTTCATTTCTATGCTGAGGCAAGCTATAGTTTTTTTCTGGGTCACAAAGGTGTCTCCTACCACCAAGGGTTATAACATGTATGGTGGAGTGATAAGGTGAGAGTTACAAGAGAGTAAGTAGAATAAGAGTCTTGCCCAAGCCCCTTTAACAACCTCAGTATCATAGATGGGCGTTGTGGCAGGCGCCTGTAGTCCCAGCTAGGGGGTGAGGCAAGAGAATCGCCTAAGCCCAAGAGCTGGAGGTTGCTGTGAGCTGTGAGGCCACACACTCTACTTTGGGTGATAAAGTGAGACTCTGTCTCTTAAATACCATACATAGAATGGCCTCTCCCCAACCGGAAACTGACAGAAACACAAGAGGCATAGATATGGTGAAAAGTTATATATTTAGAATTGGCCAGCTGGACTTGGTTTAGATGATCCCAATCTGAAAAACAAAAGGGAGCTTTGTTACTGGAGCTGAACTGAGAAGCTTAAACTGGAATGTCATGATTAAAAAAGCAAAATGAGGGAATGTAAGTCTTATTAGGGATAGGGGTACAGTCAATTATGGCTGACTAAACAGCAAATAGATGATGCACAATTAGCACCCGGGGATGGACATCAAGGAGTCTGTAGGAAAGGAAGCTTACTTTGTTGGCAACATCCAAAGCATCATAATCAGGAGCCAGTCGAACATATGCCTTCTTCTCGCCATCAGGCCTGGGGTGGAGAAGGAAGCCTTAGTCCCTGCTGTCCTCACTGTCCCTATACCCCCCACTCTTCTGGTACTTGAACAGTCCATTTGTTTATGCCATTCCTTTTCAAATAATTACCTATCTCTCATTTGCCCTGAGTGGGCATGAAGCCACTAAGCCAATTCTTTTTCTGGGAAACCTCACAGGACCTGTTAAGACCTTATAGACCCAAGGAGTTCTGCACCTATAGTTCAGCGATTAGGGCACAGGCCACAAACACCGGGGCTGACAGGTTGGAACCCAGCCTGGTCCTGCTAAACAATAACTACAAAAATAAATAAATAGAAGGCTGGGCACTGTGGTTGGCGCCTGAAGTCCCAGCTACTTGGGAGGCTGAGGCAAGAGAATCACTTAAGCCCAAGAGTTTGAGGTTGCTGTGAGCTGTGACATCACAGCGCTCACTCTTTACAGAGGGTGACATAGTGAGACTTTTTAAAAAAAAAAGAAAAAGAAAAAATAACCTTAAATTAAGGCTATCTAACATGAACTGTTTTACTGGAATGGCCTCTGCCACCAGATGTAGTCACAACCTCCAAAATGTGCACCAAACCCATAAATCAAGTCCTAGAAAGACAGTTTCCTTAGTTCTATACTTCATACAAAGGACCATAATTACAGCAGGAATGCTTGGGTCTGAAGGCCTGCAGCCTGTTTTACAAGAAACTTTACAGCATACAGGTTTTCTGGCTTCTGACTGGGGCCTGGTCTTCTGTCTCTTGGGGCCCTACTAACCTGATCAGGGTGTTGACCTTGGCCACATCAATGTCATAAAGCTTCTTCACAGCCTGTTTGATCTGGTGCTTGTTGGCTTTGACATCCACAATGAACACAAGTGTGTTGTTGTCTTCTATCTTCTTCATGGCAGACTCAGTGGT
>CAUYRH010040575.1:0-48397 GCA_963574655.1 Perodicticus potto
TAGCAAATGATGAATAGCTTTAATTGTATGTTTAAAAGTCTACATATGTTCACGTGCTTAAATCTGGGTATCAGATTTTAAGCAGTTCTTGAAATGTATGAATGTCTCCTTAATATACTGGTTACAAAGAAAAAAAAAAAAAAAAAAAAAGAAAACAGATGTTCTGCTTTGTTTGGAATTAGAGAAAAGAATAAACACTTATTATGATTTCATTTTTTTAAAGCTATCATATTGAAAAAGGAGAAAGAATATGATAATGTTTATGGCTGGAAATTGAATACAAGAAAAGGACTACCATGCAGTAAGAACTGGCACTTTTAAAGAGGGCTTTGGGAACATGTGGCAAAAATATAATATGTAAACCAGGGGTCCTCAAACTTTTTAAATAGGGGGTCAGTTCACTGTCCCTTGACTGTTGGAGGGCCGGATTATAGTTTTTAAAAAAAACTATGAACAAATTCCTATGCACACTGCACATATCTTATTTGGAAGTAAAAAAAAAAAAAGGGAACAAATACAATATTTAAAATGAAGAACAAGTTAAAAAAAAAAATCCTAACTTGTTCTTACCTCAGTCCTCAGGCGGCAGCAGGCTCTGCACAGGCAAGCTCGTAACTCGTCTGATCACACCTGAGACTGAGAAGAGGAGTTGAGAGACAGAGAGAAGGAAGGGAGTCAGAGAGTGTGGCACATTCCACATGCGCACTGCAGGCCCAGGATGAGTCAGCTGCTAAGCAGGACAGGCAACTGTGGCAAAAACACCTGGTAGGCTGGATAAATGGCCTCTGGCTGCATGTGGCCTGCAGACCATAGTTTGAGGACCCCTGATGTAAACCCTTTATTCTATATCTAGGAATTTATTCTAAGGTTATAATCTGATAGCTTTACAAAGGTACATGGTATATGTTTGAGGAGTTAATCACAACATTGTTTACAATGAGAAATTGGGAATGACCTAAATATCTATTAGTAAGTTGTTAATATATTTTGGTTACAAACATTGGGACATTATAAACTATGAATATTTAACAGTGTAGAAGAGGAAAATATAACATTTTCCTCTACCATAATAAGTTCTAACAAAAACAGATTAACAAGATAAAAACAAACCAAAGTTTAATAACATGTATACCTCATATATACATGAGAGGTATATATGAAGGAAAAATGAGCTCTCAAAGAAGTGGCTTAGAATTCAGGCTTAAGTACCATCTTCAGCAAAATGGAAAGGAAAGATGGGTGTGAAGACCAGTTATGTGGAGGTGACCTGGAAAATATGGTAAACAAGAGTAAGATTTTTTGTGCAGATTTAAATAAGGACATTCTTCCTTGATAAGATTTTTTTGTGATCTCAATTGTCCTTTTACTGGTACAGAAAGGTAGACACAGGTACAAATGGAGATTTCCTTTATAGACGTAAATTTCCCTTACAAAGGGGTTAACTTCTACTCTATTTTCAGAGGTTCTCCTATGTGTGTCTGATGTTTCATAAAATAATCCTTACACCAAAAAGGTGTATCTTTGGGTAGCACATTCTGGTAGTGTGCTCTCCTACAACAATTACCAAAAAAGGATACACAACCACATTTAGTGACAGGGCTGGGGCAGAGTATCCATGGTACTGCAAAGTTATAAAGTAACAAGTGTAGAAGCAATGATCTCTTCATGCGGAGACACAGAGACAGGTAACATCAGGGAGTCTCATTCACATTGACTGGGATGTGAATGGTGCCTCCAGAATTGTGAAGTGTGATAGCCCTGATAGTTTGATACTATTATTTTGTAAAAAAAAAAAAAAATTCTATGCATATGTAGAGAAAGAAAAAAAATTATTTATTTATTTTATCTTTTTCCTGCTTAAATTCTTCTTCTTCTTCTTCTTTTTTAAATTTCAGGGTAAATTTGTGAGGGTCCAAAAAACTAGGTCACAATATTTACATTTGTTAGGTAGAGTCCCGTACCCCAGAGTTGTACCATATACCCTTACATTGTGCCCATTAGGTGGGAACACAGTAATCTCTCCTTCTTCTCTCTCCCCTCCTTTTCTCTCATTCTTCCCTTGTTCCTTCTCTCTCCAGCTAGAATTGAATCAACCAATTATTATTTTAAATAATGGTCCCTGAATTCTCTGGAAGAAAACAATGATTATGCTAGGTGAATTTTGAAGATAAGATTACTTTTACCATTTCTGTGACAGATAGGAAAGGGATAAAAATTCTCTGCATAAGAAACTAAAAGGAATTTGGAGATAGGACGCCAGTCTGAGAGGTTAGTAAGGGGAGCTGGAGGAAGGTTGTACAGCAGAAAGGGGTAAATGGAAAATATAGCACAGTGAAAATTTCCTTCAGCAGGAATAACTTAGGGACTTTGAAGAATAGGACGTATGAGATGAAATTTTGTATCTATTGATTTTCTGCTTACCCCACTACTGTCTAAAGCATTAGTTATTTATGCTATAAAACAAATATCCTTTGGACGTGCTCATTGTAGTGAAGAGACAGGGCACTGGCCAACTGCTATACTGAACTGGTGAAACACAGATTGGAGATGGTGAGCACTTAGGGTCAGAGCCAGAATATAATGTGATTCAGACACAAGGACTCTAGCCAATGTTTGGGTTAGATATTTACGGTCATTGTTCATCAAAATAAAAAAAAATTTTCCTGGTGGTGAAATTTGGGATAATTTTTTTACTTCTGCTTTTAATATCCCTCTGAACTATTTACAAGGACTATAATTATTTTCTTAAACTAGAAAAACTGATAAAATTATTTTCTTTTTAGATGGCACAACAATGTGAGTGTACACAATGCTGCTGAACCGTGCTCTTAAAATGGCTAAGATGGTAAATTTTATGTTATATAGGTGGCCATTTTATTCTGTCGATTGTTTCCTTTGTGGTGCAAAACCTTTTTAGTTTGATGTAGTCCCATTGTCGAAGGAATTTCTTTCTGAAGTAGGTCCTTGGTCTCAGAGATTTGAAGAATGAACCCACAGACCACAGAGATCAGAGATAAGATAGAATTTATTAGATTAAGAGGAATAGAGAAGGAAGGAAAGGTACCAGAGCTTTTGGCAGAGAGGGGAAGACCCAGGTGGGAATCCCTGGATGGGTCTTTTTCTCTACGGTTTTATACTGTTTTGTAAATAGGGAGATCTTGAGAATTACATTTGGCTGGGACTTGGCAGGCTTCAATATTGATTAGTGAATGAATGAGTGTATTAACAAATAAATATAGTACTTCCAGTTCTGGGCAAAAAAGAAACAAAAACCTGGCAGGAAGTGTACTACAGAAGAGGCCCAGCTTACATGAAATCCTGGAAAGACTACTTTTCTCTTATCCTGCTTGTATTCAGAGAGTGAAGTTTGGAGAAAAAAAGTCTGTTTGCTTAGGCCTGGAAAATGGGGGTTGTTGTCCAGCCCTGAATTGGGGAATCACTGTATCACCATTAGTCTATTTTTGTTTTTGTTGCTTATGCTTTTGGGATCATTTCTAAGAAATCATTACCAAGTCCAGTAACAAAAGGCTTTCCCCTATGTTTTATCTAAGAATTTTATTTAGTCTCAGTGTTTTTTTTTTAAATTAAATCATAGCTGTGTACATTAATGCAATCATGGGGTACAATGTGCTGGTTTCATGCACAATCTGAAATATTGTTATCAAACTGGTTAATATAGCCTTCATGGCATTTTCTTAGTTATTGTGTTAAGACCTTTATATTCTGCATTTAGTAAGCTTTACCCATGCCCTTCTAAGAAGCACCATAGGTGTGGTCCCTCCAATTACCCTCCCTCCACTCATCCTCCTCTCTTTACTCCCCTCCCTTTCCCCTTTCTCCATATTCTTGTGCTATAATTGGGTTATAGCCTTCATATGAAAGTTATAAATTAGTTTCGTAGTAGGGCTGAGTACATTGGATACTTTTTCTTCCTTTTTTGAGATACTTTGCTAAGAAGAATATGTTCCAGCTCCATCCATGTAAACATGAAAGAAGTAAAGTCTCCATCTTTCTTTAAGGTGGCATAATATTCCATGGTATACATGTACCACAATTTATTAATCCATTCATGGGTTGATGGGCACTTGGGCTTCTTCCACGACTTAGCAATTATCAATCGGGCTGCAATAAACATTCTGGTACAGATGTCTTTGTTATAATGTGATTTTTGGTCTTCTGGATATATACCTAGTAGAGGAATTATAGGATCGAATGACAGGTCTATTTTTAGATCTCTAAGTATTCTCCAAACATCTTCCCAAAAGAAACGTATTAGTTTGCATTCCCGCCAGCAATGTGGAAGTGTTCCCTTTTCTCCATATCCACACCAACATCTCTGGTTTGGGATTTTGTGATATGGGCTAATCTTACTGGAGTTAGATAATATTTCAAAGTGGTTTTGATTTGCATTTCTCTGATGATCATTTTTTCATGTGTCTGTAGGCCGAGTTCCTGTCTTCTTCAGAGAAGTTTCTCTTCAAGGTCCTTTAAGAAGTTCAAATCAATTATCCCAGTCAGCACCAGTCTCAGGTGGGAGAGTTCAAAAGGTCTCCGGCAACTAGATAGCAGGGGTTTGTTGGCAGGTTAAGTATGACTAGCTCCAGTGCTCCGTGAGGTCAGAAGCACCCACCCAGCAAATAAATTAATTAATTGATGCCTCCTTCCCCACTTTGCACCTCTGTCACACCCAGTCACTGGTAATGCCGCAGGGCTGTGATCCAGGTCCCTCCAATGAGCAGATGCTCCAGGGGTTTGCACCTGCCTGAGTCACAGGGAGATCTGTGTCTCCTCAGCCAGGCCACCAGTCTCTGCCACTATCTGGCAGGGGAAGTTGAGGCCTGACAACCTCAGGTGCTTAATGGGGCTGGGGTGGTTTACTCAGTTCCAGCCCTGACCCTGATTGATGTTGCTGACAGAACAGAACAACTTCACAGTATTTGTTTCTGTCCTGGCTATATTCCCCTGCAGACCAGATGCTATTTGAGCATCTCAGCCCTGTCTGTGTCACTGCCTGCTCTCAGCTGCAGTTTGTGTTGGGTGGAAGCAGTCAGAGCTCGGCATTGAGCTGTCACTTCCAGCCTCTGCTTGCCCACCTTTGTCTCAGCTATAATCCCCTGAGGGCCAGGTGGGTCTGAGGCTCAGTAAAGCAGTCCTCTGGGTCAGCCCCACCCTGGGAGTCTACCATCTTTGCGTGCATGTATTCTAGTCCCTGTGCTCTGCCCAGGCCAGTACCGCCTCAGGCATACCCTCTACTCACGGGGCGTGTGTTTCCATCCCAGATCTGTTCCGCCAGTGGCTGCAACTGGAGAGGATGCCTGGCTTCCTCTGGTTGCCCAGAGAGACTGGGAGTATCCTTTCAAAATATCCCCAGGGATATGAGCCCTATTGTTCCCACCCACTGCGGTTTCTGCTCTGTGCCTTGGGGCACCACCTCTGCTGTATGGGTCCCTCTCAGTTGACCATTCTCTCCTTTCTCCCATGCCAGAGAATTATTACAGATCAGCAACAGCCCACACCCCATCCACATCCCTTGAGAAAATGCCCAAGAATCTGGACTCCATGGGGGACAGGCCTCCAGACCTTGGGGTGAGAGTGGAGGGGAGTTCTGGGAGTTCAAAATTGTAGGGAGAGAATATATATAGTTTTATACAGTTTTATGCCTGGCAGGAGAGTGCCATGGCACCCTAGTAGGGGAAGGAGGTCTGGTTTTTAGAGGGTCTCTCTCATGGGACAAAATGGGAGAGTATTTGAACTCTGCTCACTTGTTTGTATGGAGTGTACTGCGAGCCATTCTCATGGAGGAGGGGATTTCCATCTGCTTGGCAATGGATTTTGTACCTTTCATTTGTATCCTTGGGGTCACAGCTCTCTTCAGCAGGGTTGATGTGTGTTCTTCAAACTTCTCTCTTGGCTCAGATCCAAACCATCGGCTTTCTTGCTAGACTTCTGTCCTTCAACTATCCTTCTGGATGGGAGCCTCTGTGGAAATCTGGCTCCAGTCAGCCATCTTGACTCCTCCTCCATTTTACAGATATTATCAGTCTCAGTCTTTTAATCTTTATCCCATTTTGCATTGATCTTTGTGTATGATGTAAGAAGGGGTCCAATTTCCATTGGCTATGGATATACAGTTTTCCCAACAGCATTAGTTGAAGAGTCTATCCTATCCCCATTATGTATTCTTGGTACCCTTGTGGAAGATCAATTGACTATTTTTGTGTGGACTTATTTCTCAGCTATGTTGTTCTATTGGTCTGTATGTCCATCTTTGTGCCAGCACTGTACTGTTTTAACTTCTGTACATACTTATGATATAATTTGAAATCAGGAAAAATAATGCCTTTAGCATTTTTTTTTTCTCTCTCAAGAGTACTTTGGCTATTCTGGGACTTTTGTTGTTCAATATGAATTTCGGTTTTTTTCCTATTTCTGTAAAAAATGTCATTTGAATGCTTTCAGTAGTGTGGACATTTTAACAATATTAAAGATGCCACCTGACATATGTCAGGATGGCTATTATCCACACAAAAATAAAACAAAAAAATAACAAGTGTTGGTGAGGATGTGGAAAAATTAGAACCCTCAGCACCGTGGGGAAGTAAAATGGTGCAGCAGCTATGGAAAACAGTATTAGGGTTTCTTACAAAATTAAAACCAAGACTTCCATATGATCAAGCAATACTCCCTCTAGATACATATCCAAAAGAATCAAAATGAGGATCCTTAAGAGTTATCTGTACTCCATGTTCAATGTAGCATTATTCACAATAGTTAAGATATGGAAACAACCCAAGTATAATAGCTGAATGGGGAAAGAAACTGTGGTATAGACATAAAATGGTAATAATTCAGCCTTAAAATAATAAAAATCCTGCCATTCGCAACAACATGAATGAACCTGGAGGACATTATGCTAAGTAAAATAAGCCAGACACAGAAAGACAGATATTGTGCAATTCCAATTGTATTATATGAGGTGTCTATAATAGTCAAACTCATAAAAGTAGAGACTACAGTAGTAGATGCTAGGGGTTGGGGTAGGGACACAAGTAAACATTGAAAGGTGTTGAATTTGTCTATTAACTTGATTGTGGTGATGTTATCATGGATATGTACACAAGTCCAAATTCATCAAATTGTACACATTAAATATGTGCAATTTGTATATCAATTATACTTCAACAAGTTTTTTTTAAAAAGAAACTAAAGCACAGAGTGAAGAAAATAGTAGACAATCTAGCATTTTGTGAGAGGTTGAGATAGAATTTAAACACTAGTTCTCAGTCTGTTTTCTGTTGCTTATTACAGAATAGCTAAAACTGGGTAATTTACAAAGAAAAGGAATTTATTTCTTACAGTTATGAAGGCTAAGAAGTCCCAAGGTGAGGGGCCTCATTTGGTGAAAAGCCTTCCTGCTAATGGGGACTCTGAGTCTCAAGGCAGCATGATGACTGAGTGTGCCGGCTCAGCTCTCTTTTCCCCCTTTTATAAAGCCACTATGATAAATCATTAATCCATTTATGAGGGCAAAGCACTAACGAACCAATCACATCTTAAAAGGACTCACCTCTCTAGTCTGCCACATTAGGGATTAAATTTCAACAGGTTTAAAAAATTTTATTTTAAAGTATTAGTGGGGTACAAATATTTTTGTTACATGGATAGATTTTATAATGCTTCAGTCAGGGCTATAAGTGTGCCCCTCCCAAATAGTGTCTGTTTTTTCTGTTAGCTAGATTTTTGCTCCTCCTCCCTCCTCCTTGATTTCCAATAACTTTTACTTCCCTCTGTGCACATGTGTATCCATGGGTTAGTTCCAATTTATTAGTGGGTACAGCAATATGAGTTTGAACAAATGTTCAAACCAAAGCAAGGACTTTTAGTAATCTATTGGTGAGGATTTTTAAGGACTAAACTGTGTTTATAGCTATAATTTTATACATTTTTTCAATGCTTTACTGTACCCTTTTATTAAAGGAAGTAAATTAAGAAAACTTTAATAAAACACACAAGTAAAAGTGAAATGGGGGGTAAATGTCTACTTGGTTGGCATGGCAGTAGAGTCAGAATTAATGTGAGAAAGTCACAAATAGAAGATAAAGCTTAATAGGAAAAAATGTGCTTTTACTTGTCCATTTTCTTGTTTTGAATTTTTTTTTTATTAAATCATAGCTGTGTACATTAATGCAATCATGGGATACAATGTGCTGGTTTTATATACAATTTAAATATTTTCATTAAACTGGTTAACATAGCCTTCACATCATTTTCTTAGTTATTGTGTTAAGACATTTATATTCTACACCTAGTAAATTTCACATGTACCCTTGTAAGATGCACTGTAGGTGTGGTCCCACCAATTACCCTCCTTCCACTCATCTTCCCCCCTCCCTTACCCTTCCCTCCCCTCCCCTTCCTCTGCCTTTTGTTTGGAAATTCTTATTCTTTCACATATTTCCCTTATTGTGGTGAAGGGTAGCAAAATATGCCACTCCACAAAATGCCACTCTCACAGTAAGAATTATTTTGAGCTAAAGGCAATTGAAAATAGCCACACACAAGAAAATCTCTCTGCCCTCTTCCTATTTGCCTAAAATTAGGCGATAAATATACAAAGGTATACCTCCTCGCCTCTCTATCAGGAAGAACAAAGTTTGACATTAGAGATGACTTTATCTATATCATCCTCGAGGTGGTACAGGAATCTACACAACAAACTTTACTAATAAGCCATTGCTTTCCTACATATTTGCCTTCCCAACAATTTGCCACCTCCAGAGATTCAAAGAGCTTTTCTATTTTCTTATCTCTTCTCTAAAATTATACTTTGTTGAAGATGCTGCATAAGTTGGAATTTTAAGCCACCTTTTTGACAGTTACTCTTCCCCTGAGTTTTCTCCCAGGTGTATATGAAATATACATGTTAATGAACTTCTATTTGTTTTTATACTGTTAATCTGTCTTTTATTGTAGGGGTCCCAGCTAAGAACTCAGAAGCTTAGAGAGCAAGTTATGTTTTCCTCCCTTATAGTGGGTTTTATCTTTCAAATACAGAAATCTCCATTAAAGATTCCAGCAACAAGTCACTCAAGATGACTTCTACCCACAGATAGGAATTTATTTTATCAGAGCAAATTTACTCAAAAGACTACTGTTACGGGCTGAGTTATGTCTCCCCTCAAATTCTTATGTAAAACTTCTAGCTCCTGATACCTCAAAATGTGACAATATTTGGAAGATGAGCTTTTTTTTTTTTTTGTAGAGACAGAGTTTCACTTTATTGCCCTCGGTATAGTGCTGTGGCATCACACATTTCACAGCAACCTCCAACTCCTGGGTTGAGGTGATTCTCTTGCCTCAGCCTCCTGAGTAGCTGGGATTACAGGCACCTGCGACAATGCCGGGCTATTTTTTGTTTCAGTTTGGCCAGGGCCAAGTTTAAACCTGCCACCCTCGGTATATGGGGCCAGCGCCTTACTCAGTGAGCCACAGGCGCCGCCTGAATGAAATTTTATTTTTTATTTTTTGTAGTTTTTGGTTGGGGCTAGGGTTGAACCCACCACCTCTGGTTTATGGGGCCAGTGCCCTACTCCTTGAGCCATGGCCACTGCCCTTTAATTTTATTATTTATTTTCTTTTTTATTAAATCATAGCTGTGTACATTAGTGCAACCATGGGGTACAATGTGCTGGTTTCATATACAATCTGAAATATTTTCATCAAACTGTTTAACATAGCCTTCATGGCTTTTTCTTAGTTATTGTGTTAAGACCTTTATATTCTGCAGTTAGTAAGTTTAACCTGTACCCTTCTAAGATGCACCGTAGGTGTGATCCCACCAATTACTTTCCCTCTACCCATCCTTTCCCAATCCCCTCCCCTCCCTTGCCCCTTTCCCCATATTCTTATGCTATAATTGGATTATAGCCTTCTTTTTTTTTTTTTTTTATGAGACAGAGCCTCAAGCTGTCACCCTGGATAGAGTGCTGTGGCATCACAGCTCACAGCAACCTCCAATTCCTGGGCTCAAGCGAATCTCTTGCCTCTGCCTCCCAAGTACCTGGGACCGCAGGCGCCTGCCACAATGCCCGGCCATTTTTTTTTTGGTTGCAGCCACCATTGCCGTTTGGTGGTCCCAGGCTGGATTCGAACCCTCCAGCTCAGGTGTACGTGGCTGACACCTTAGCCCGCTGAGCCACAGGCGCCAAGCCTGGATTATAGCCTTCTTATGACAGCTATAGATTAGTTTCATAGTAGGGCTGAGTACATTGATACTTTTTCTTCCATTCTTGAGATACTTTGCTAAGAAAAATATATCCCAGCTCCATCCATGTAAACATGAAAGAAGTAAAGTCTCCATCTTTCTTTAAGTCTGCATAATATTCCATAGTGTACATATACCACAATTTATTAATCCATTCGTGGGTTGATGGGCAGTTGGGCTTCTTCCATGACTTAACAATTATGAATTGGGCTACAATAAACATTCTGATACAAATAATCTTTGTTATAATGTGATTTTTGGTCTTCTGGATATATACCTAGTAGAGGAATTATAGGATCGAATGGCAGGTCTATTTTTAGATCTCTAAGCATTCTCCAAACATCTTTCCAAAAGAAATGTATTAGTTTGCATTCCCACCAGCAATGTAGAAGTGTTCCCTTTTCTCCACATCCATGCCAACATCTCTGGTTTTGGGATTTTGTGATGTGGGCTAATCTTACTGGAGTTAGATGATATCTCAAAGTAGTTTTCACTTGCATTTCTCCGATGATTAAGGATGGTGAGGATTTTTTCATGTGTCTGTAGGCTGTGCGCCTGTCTTCTTCAGAGAAGTTGCTCTTCAAGTCCCTTGCCCACCCTGAGATGGGATCACTTGTTCTTTTCTTGCTAATATGTTTGTGTTCTCTGTGGATTCTGGTTATTAAACCTTTGTCAGAGGCATAACCTGCAAATATATTCTCCCATTCTGAGGGCTGTCTGCTTGCTTTACTTACTGTGTTCTTGGCTGTGCAGAGCTTTTTAGTTTAATCAGGTCCCAGTAGTGTATTTTTGATGCTGCTTCAATTGCCCAGGGAGTCCTCCTCAAGCAATATTCACCTAGGCTGATTCCTTTAAGTTTTCCCTGCACTTTCCTCTAGTATTTTTATAGTTTCGTGTCTTAAGTTAAAATCTTTAATCCAGCGAGAGTCTATCTTAGCTACTGGTGAAAGATATGGGTCTAGTTTCAGTCTTCTACAGGTCACTGCCAGCCAGTTCACCCAGCACCATTTGTTGAATAGAGAATCTTTTCCCCACTGAATGTTTTTAATTGACTTGTCAAAGATCAAATAATGGTAGGTAGCTGGGTTCATCTCTTAGTTCTCTATTCTGTTCCATACATCTACCTCTCTGTTTTTGGGCCAGTACCATACTGTTTTGATCACTAGCGATTTATAGTATAGTCTGAGGTCTGGTAGTATAATTCCTCCTGCTATGTTTTTATTTCTGAGTAATGTCTTGGCTATTCGAGGTTTTATCTGATTCCATATAAAATGATGTATTATTTTTTAAACATCTTTAAGTATGACAATGGAGCTTTAACAGGGATTGCATTAAAATTGTATATTGCTTTGAGTAGTATGGACATTTTAACAATGTTGATTCTTCCTAGCCATGAGCATGGTATGTTTTTCCATTTGTTAACATTTTTGGCTATTTCTTTTCTTAGAGTTTCATAGTTCTCTTTATAGAGATCTTTCATGTCCTTTGTTAGATAAACTCCCAAATATCTCATCTTCTTTGGCACTACTGTGAATGGAATAGAGTCCTTGACTGTTTTTTCAGCTTGGCTGTTGTTGGTATATATAAGGCTACAGATTTATGAGTGCTGATTTTGTAACCTGAGACACTGCTGTATTCCTTGATCACTTCTAAGAGTTTTGTAGTAGAATCCCTGGTGTTTTCCAGGTATACAATCATATCATCTTTGAAGAGTGAAAGTGTGACCTCTTCTGACACTGTGGATACCCTTGATTGCTTTTGGTTTCCTAATTGCAATGGCTAAAACTTCCATTACAATGTTAAAGAACAGTGGAGACAATGGGCATCCTTGTCTGGTTCCTGATCTGAGTGGAAATGGGAAGATAAGCTCTTAAGGAGGTAACTATGGTAAAATGAAGTCAAGAGGTTGGGCTCTAATCCCATATAATTTGTGTCCTTGTAAGAAGAGAAAATTAGGAGACAAACACACACAGCATAAGACCATGTGAAGACATGGGGAGAAGATGGCCCTGTACGCACCAAAAAGAGAGGCCTCGGGAGTAACCAACCCTACCAAATTTTGACCTTAGACTTCTGGTCTCCAGAACTGTAAGAAAATAAATATGTTGTTGAAGCCACCCAGTTTGCAGGATTTTGTTTTGGGTAGCACCAGGAAACACACATCAAAATGAGATGGCCACGCACAGTGGCTTACGTCTGTAATCCTAGTAGCTTGAGCTCATGAGTGTGAGACCAGCCTGAACAAAAGCGAGACACCGTCTCTACTAAAAATAGAGAAACTGAGGCAGAGGCTCACTTGAGCCTGAGTTGGAGGTTTCTGTGAGTTATGATGCCATGACACTCTACCCAGGGTGAAAGCTTGAGACTCTGTCTCCAAAAAAAAAGGCTTGTGAAAAATGACAGATCTACTCATGAATGAAAAAAAGAAATGAAATGTCTATACTTCTAGTTTCCTCTGAGAACAGTTTTGTCCAAAGGATGGCACTAACTTTGTGTGATTTTGTTTTTTTAGGAACCATAATCACATGCCCATTTGAGCAAATCATGCAGATTATTTTTTTATATATAGAAAAGCGTGACTTTCTGCTTTTTAGAATAAATTTCATTTATTATGTATACTCTTGGATCTTGAGGCTATTATCCTAGGACTTAGACCAAAAAACTTTTGGATTAATATGTAGATTTCTTAAAGCTCTGACCTGATAGATTTACAATTGTATTTACTTCTTGTGTATATCCCTATATATACAAAGAGAAGATCTTAAAATTGCCTGATCCAACAACAGTATTAGTAGATCAGTCAAGGCATGATGATTCTATTTGTTTTATTATGATGTGATAATGTTCTCTGTACCTTTTCTTCAAGGTATCCATGTAACAAATATTTTGCACCGCTCTGATATATACAAAGCATCCATGTAACAAATATATTTGCACCCCTTCACATTCTCTTCTTTTTTAATTCCAAAATATCAAATATATTTGTTACATGGATACCTTGTGTAATGCTTAAGTTGGGGCTTTTAGTGTGCCCATTGTCAGAATACTGTTCATTGTACCCAAGGTAAGTTTTTACCCCTCTAGCTCCCTACTGTCCTGTTTTCTTGGATGCCAGTGTCCTTTGCATATCTTTGTGCTTATGTGTGCCTGCCCATCATTTAGCTCCCAATTATTAGAGAGAGCATTGTTTGTTTTTCTACTCCTGAGATGCTTCACTTAGTATAGTGGTCTTCAATTGTATACAAGTTGCTGCAAAAGACATTATTTCATAACTTTTTATGATTGAGTAGTGCTCTATTGTATACATGTACTACATTTCCCTAATCCACTCATGAATCAAAGGGGATTTAGATTGATTCCACATCTTTGCCTTTGTAATTTGTGCTGGAATAAACATTCAAGTGATGGTGTTTTTTTGATAAAATAACTTCTTTTCCTTTAGGTAGATACCCGGTAGTGGGATTGCTGGATAAAATAGTAGGTCTACTTTTATTTCTCAAGCCCCATATTGTTTTTCATAGAGCTTTTACTAATTTGCAGTCCCACCAACTGTGTATAAACTTTCTTTTTTTGTTTGCAACCATGCCAGCATTTATTATTTTTTGATTTTTAATAATGGCCATTTTGACACGGGTAAAGTGGTATCCCATTGTGGTTTTAATTTGCCCTTTCCCCATATGTTTGTTGGACATTTGTCTATCTACTTTTTGAATACTTCTGTTCATGTCTTTTGCCTATTTTCTAAGGGGTTGCTCATCTTTTTCTTGTTGATACATCTGAATTATTTGTAGATTGTGGACATTAGCCCTTTATTGAATGTATAGTAGTGTATTTTCTCCCATTTTATAGATTGTCTATTTACTCTGTTGATTATTTCCCTTGCTGTACAGAGATTTTTAATTTAATTAAGTTCTTTTTATTTATTTTTGCTGTTGCTTGTATTTGCCTTTGGGGTGTTAGTCATAAATTTTTTGCCTAAGCTAATGTCTAGAAGAGCTTTTTCTATGTTTTCTCCTAGAATTTTTATGGTTTCATGCCTTACATTTAAGTCTTTCATCCATCTTGAGTTAATTTTTGTATATGGCAAGAAATAAGGGCCTGTGTCATCCTTCTGCATATGGCTATCCAGTTTCCTTAATTACAAAAGGCCTTCTTTTCCACAGTATATATTATTGTCTGCTTTGTTCAAGATTAGTTGGCTATAGATAGATGGTTGTATCTGGGTTCTCTATTCTGTCTCACTGGTCTCTGCCTCTACTTTTATACAAAAACCATGCTGTTTCAGCCTTGTAGCATAATTTGAAGTCAGGTAATATGATTCTTCCAGATTTATTCTTTTTGCTTAGGATGACTTTGGCTGTTTTTTGCTTCTAAATGAGGTATACAATTATTTTCTTTAGATCTGCAAAATAGGACATTAGTATTTTGATGAGGATCGCATTGAATTTGTAAATCACTTTGGATAGTATGGACATTTTAACGATGATGTTCATTCTACCAATCCTGAGCAGGGGATTTTTTTCAACTTACTTGCATCATTTGCAATTTCTTTCATTAGTATTTTGTAGTTCTCCTTGTAGAGGTCTTTAACTTACTTTGTTGAGCACATTGCTGAGTATTTTGTTTTCTTTGTAGCTATTGTGAATGGTACTGAGTCCTTGATTTCACTGTCTGCTTAACTATTATTAGTATATAGAAATACTATTGATTTGTGTGCACTGGTTTTGTAACCTGAGACTTTGATGAATTTATTTATCAATTCTAGGAGTCTTTTGGTGGAGCCTTTAGGGTTTTCTAGATATAAGATCATATTATTAGTGAACAGGGATAGTGTGACTATTTATATTAAAAAAAAGGGAAAAACCCAAATATTTGCTTATAAATCATGACATACTTTTTGGATGGTATTAATTTTACAACCACCTAGCAGAGAGAAAAGAAAAGAGAGTTGAACATCAGTTTCTTCAAAGAACTTTGTAATGTAAATAAATAATGTAAATAAATTTCTGTAAACAAAATTAATATTAATTCTGTTAACATTTAACAATTTTTTGACTGGCATTTGTAAAATTCTCAATTTTTGAGTCCCCAAATCATATAGTATGCACTTAGTGAAGCTGTTTCATAGGAATGTTCTATAGAGGTGGATTTCTAAACTTAGTACTTGCTAAGAAGAGTGATATGAGAGTATCTGGGTTTATCTGTATGAGAAGGAAAGTAAAAAGGAGAAAGAACATTTTGAGAGGAGATGAAAGAAGGATGACATAGTGATCCATAGAAGTTAAGACCCCCTCCTCCCTGAAAATTGTAGATATAGAACCCGGGGGACTGGGGGTAGACCCCAAGGCTAAAGGACTATTGGAATCCAAAAGATATAAGGAGTTAATAGCTCAGCTGCTGTGAAATAGAAAGATTTTATCTGAATGTTCCATGAAATAAACCAGGAGGCTGGGCCTGCAACAGGACTGACCTACGGACCCTTGATTGATGTATCCATCTTGAAAAGTGAGGTCAGCACATACATTCCAGCTTTGGGAAAGTTGGGAAATAGAAAAAGCAGCAAGTATGCCAGTGATCTTACATGCAAGGGAGATTCCCCATTGCTGGCTTGATGGAGAGAACTAAGTGTCCAGGACCTGAGAACAACTTCTAGGAACTGAAAATAACCCCTGGCCAGTAGCCAGAAAGAAAACAGGAACCTGAAATGTGCATCTACAGGAACTGAATTTGGCTAATGTCCCAAATGAGCTTGAAAGTACTTTTTTCTATAGAACCTCCAGATGCGAACTCAGCTTGAATGTGAGACTCAGAAAAGAAAATCCATTTCAGCAATTCCAGGACTTGACTTCTGATTTATATAACTGTGAGATAATAAGTAGATACTGTTTTAAGTTGCAAAGTTTGTGGTAATTTCTTATGAAGCAATAAAAAATTAGTAGTGATATACCATTAAACATGCTTTTTAAAAGATACATTGGTGTGCATAAGTCAGCTTAAAATTGGCCCTGCCACTCACCAGTTCTTTCACCTCAGTGTGGGTAAGTGACCTGCTCCTTCTGAGTCTGTTTCCTCACTTACATAGACAATGGAAATAATGACTACTGCCTTAAGTGAATAATGACTACTGCTTAGGTGAAGTAAATTCATTTTAAAGACAATTCCTAGCAGTTTTCTTGGCATGTGGTAGACTCTCATAGGAATTTATTCTTTTCTCCCTTCCTTTTCTCTTTCCACAGGTTATTCACACTGAAGTCTAAAAGTTTTCAAAGTATGGTCAGGAGGTCTCTGTGAAAGGGTCTTGGACCATTTCAAGAGGTTCTTGATGTCTAAACAATTTTTATGATGATACTGAGATGATATTGGTATTTTTTACTTTTATTCTTTCCCTAATGTAAAGTGGCATTTTCCAGAGTCTACTTGACTTATCACAAGAGATAGAATGCAGAAGCAGATATGAGAAACTAAATGTCTTCCATTAATTCAGACATTAAAGAGATCTGTAAAAATCTAAAACAATGACAATCTTCTCACAAAATATTTTTGTTTTTGAAAATATTTTTTTTAAACAAAAGGCTATTTATGTTAACTTGTGACATTATGTTTTTTATATTTTATGTTATTATTATATTTTTAAATATATTAAGTAAAAATTAAATTTTCTTAGTTTTAATTTCCCATATAGTAAATATCAATAAAAAAAGTTCCTTAGGGTCCTCAATACTTTTTATGAATGCAAAGGGGTCTTGAAACCAAAATAATATTCTTTAGCAGAGAATCTGATATTTATTGATAAGTGCTCATCTTTCGTGAGAAGATAAAAAGTGCTTAAGAAAGAAGTCCTATGGAAAATTAATTTAGAAAATACTGCAATGTTTTTACCTCTACTCCATTTCTTAAACTATATAATAAATGGTTGAGAAATTCTGGGAATACAAATACAGTTAGATGGTGCTTAATTCAGCATTTCCTCAACTTAAATTGCTCTTGACTATTAAGTTAAATCTTAGCAGGAATTATTTTACCAGCCACTGAGAGTAAGATTGAGATACAGGCTCAGATTTCATTTCGAGAGAGTAATTTCATTTGAAGGGCATCAGAAAGGAAGAAAAGGCAATTCTATAATAAAGAAGGTATCCCCCCACAACTCAGGATTGTTTTTCGTTCAAGCAGAATCCCTATGGAGAGATCAGTGGTTTCCTGATTACAGTTTGCAAACACCTCTAGTAGACATCTCCATTGCATTTTCTATTCTGCTCTAATCTGCTCCTTCTATTAATTACGTACTCCTTTTTGTACATTTATCCTACTACCACAGTCTGGCCCTACCCTTTTTGAAAATAAAATCTAAAAAGATTTTTTTGTTGTTGTTGTTCTTATTTGTGTTTATTGAAAGAGTTTTAAATATCTGTTCTTATTTTTAAATTGATGGGTAGAATGTTTAATAAGTGGTGAAACCATCAAGCAACAAAGCCTATTTTTGACCAACACACTAGAGTTTTTATTTTTATTTTTTTGAGACAGAGTCTCATTCTGTTGCCCAGGCTAGAGTGCCATGGTCTCAGCCTAGCTCACAGTAACCTCAGACTCCTGGGCTCTGGTGTAAAAAGATGGTTTTTCTTTCTTTCTTGTTTTTTTCCCTCATTTTGTTTTTCTGCTTTAAAAGGGCAATTATTATTTCTAAAGAGCATTTATCTAGCATTTTTCAAGAGTATGTCCTTGTGGAAGACAGAGACTGGCTGAGGTAGGGAAAATGTTAGTTATTACTGATTCTCTGCTAATTCTTTGTGCCAGTTGCATCCTCATCATCTTGCCTCTCCTGGCTGCCAGGGCCTCAGATTCAGAGTTGTCATTACTCCGAAGAGAGGGAGCCCCAGGAGACCAACTACCCCAAGCACAGGGAGCCAAAGCGTCAAGTGTGTAATGAAAGGTGATAAATTCTTTCTCTTGTTCTATTTCTGTTACAGCTCAATTTTGTGACATGAAAATATCCCCCTCTATCTTAAAATAGTCTATAAAGAAAGACACAAAGCTGTAAAAAATTAAATGTTGCCCCCAACTGATTGCTAAGGAGCCTAAACATAACAGAGGAAGGTATTGGGAATTGGAGGAAATTCTTGCAGAGAAGGGGAAAAAAAGAACTATAGCAGAAAAACCTCAACCGGTGATTAGGGATTAGGAAATTAAGTGGGGGAGATATTGCTTTTTGAAAGGAGAAAGACTATTTTGAGAAAGCCTTCAAATGAGTCATGATACTAGCAAAAGTAGTCTATTAGCAGTGCCTTAGGCAAAATCATCTTCTGTATTATAAATGTCCTTTTCTTTCTTTCTGATTCCTGACACTCACTCTTTTTTTTCCAGTGACTGTTTAAATAATTCCACTTAAGATTTTGATAGCCAAGAGCAGTTTGAAATAGAGCTGGTCTCTTTGGGCATTTATATTTCAAGGTTAGGGGAAAAGGATGGAAGGAAAAGACTGGTAGACTCAAAAGCCTGTGGTTGTGTAAAGTTGTCAGTGTCTTGGGCTCAGGCAATTCCACTGGTAGCCTCTCAAATGCTGTCTCCTCAGGAAGGATCTACCTGTAGGTCATGGTTTGTTTCTTTTACTTCTTATTGTTTGCCTCAGTTCACTGTTAAAATAATTAATTGAGAGGTGAAGGAAACCAGAATACGTCACCCCCAAAATATGCTTCTTTGACATAAAAATTACTTTTGCGTTGAAGGCTATTAAGTGTAGCAAATAGAGAACATATTCCTTCTATCCTTCCATTTTTCTGCCTAAAAGCAGGATATAATTTCTTCTTTACTGGAGATAACTCAACCCTCTTATCAGCCTGGAGAGGGCACTAGAGGAATTTGCAAACACACATTGCTCCATTAGTTTCCTCCCATATATTTATCTTCTCATAGTTTGCTATCCTTGGAAATCTAAAACCCATTCCTTTGTCCTGTCATGTTCCCACAAATTTATTATTTTTTGTTGAAGATGCTGTATAAGTCATAGTTCTATGCCATTGCTTTGAGTTACTTCATTTTATGCAGTTTATCCTGCATGATGTGCATAGCACATGTTAATAGTTGTTTCTTTTTCTTTTATTAATCTGTCTTTTGTTACAGGGGTCCATTCCAACTAAGAATTTATGAGGGTTGCAAAAAAAATATTTTACTTCCCCTTTAGAGGCCATTAGATGGCTCCAGAGCACTGGTTTTCTATGTAAGTAAAGCAAAACCCAACTCTGTAAATTGTCATAGTCTAGGAAAACAAAGCTTCAGGTTAGCCAATCAGAAACTTTCTACTGACCTCTAACTCAGACTTCCCACTGGGATGATCCAAATAAGATTACCGCTCCCCTTTAACCAATCAAATATTTTCTTTTCTTTTCTTTTTCTTTTTTTTTTTTTTTTTGCAGTTTTTGACCAGGGCTGGATTTGAACCTACCACCTCCGGTATACGGGGCCGGCACCCTACTCCTTTGAGCCACAGGCACTACCCTCAATCAAATATTTTCTTTGCCTCACTTTCGATTTCATCTTTTATAAAAGCCTTCCCTCTGCACTCCTTTGGTGGAGCTCCTGAAACACTTCTGAATTGGAGCTGCCCAATTCATGAGTCATTGTCTGCTCAAATAAACTCATTACAATTTTAATGTATCAGAGTTTACTTTTTGACACCAGCTATGCTCCCTGACAGCAGAGTTTTATATCTGCTATGCTCATTGCTGGAGTCCTACTGTGGAACACATGCTATATATACCTAGATGTGGCTTTTAGTAATCTCAGGGAGAGTGTCAGTGTAGCCTTTAGTATGTGGTGACAAACAAGGTATTCATGAGCTAAGAGCAGTTGTCACTATACGTAAGATTTGTAATTTCCATTTTCTGGTGGGTCTTTCTGAAGTTTCTTTATATACCACAGTGGTCAGAAATAGGTATATATGAAAGACTAAAGGCTGAACATTTCAAGAGTGTAGTAGAAGCTCTGGGAGGTTGGTCTAATCCTATGTTAAATAGCTGAATAAGGATTATTAGTCTTCTTTACTATAAGAATAATACATTCTTTTCATCTTGCCTTTCTTTTTTTTTCTTGAGACAGAGCCTCAAGCTGTCATCCTAGAGAGAGTGCAGTGGCATCACAGCTCACAGCAACCTCCAATTCCTGGGCTTGAGCGAGTCTCCTGCCTCCACCTCCCAAGTAGCTGGGACTACAGGCGCCCGCAACAACGCCCGGCCATTTTTTGGATGCAGCCGTCATTGTTGTTTGGCCGGCCTGGGCTGGATTCGAACTCGCCAGCTTAGGTGTACGTGGCTGGCACCTTAGCCTGTTGAGCCACAGGCGCCGAGCCGTCATCTTGCCTTTCTGATGGGAATTTTTGGATTCCAAATAATTTGGTAGTAACAGTGTGTCTTCTCCACGTTTGTAAAAAAATGTAAAAATCTTGGGTGGTGCCTGTGGCTCAAAGGAGTAGGGCGCCAGCCCCATATGTCTGAGGTGGCAGGTTCAAACCCAGCCTCAGCCAAAAACTGCAAACAAACAAACAAACAAACAAAAATGTAAAAATCTTGTACAAAATTCAATTGATATTATTTAGAAACTGATATTAGCATAAGAACTGGACAAAAACTTGGTGTGCTTTAAGATGAAAAATTGTACTGGTAGTAAAATAAATTTTAAAATTTAGAATAGATATAAAATATGGTTAAGTTTTTTTTTTTAAAGATTGATGTATACGTGAATAGGTTTATTTGGAATTACACTCATGGAAACATAAAGGACACTCAAATTTGTTATCTTTTCCTCCCTGATTAGTGCATACTTTTTTTTTTTTAGAAACAGGCTCTTCAAGTCCATTTTTCTTTTGCCCTAGAGACTTTATTCATTCTTTTTGCATTATCCTATAGGGTTAGGAGATTAGGTAAATTTATTTTATGATTCTCTCTCAATAGATTTAAATTCCTTTACTTAGAAGCTATCCCTCCAGGGAATAAAGACAGCTTATCTTTGCTGGCCATGTGGGTTCCTGTGAACTCTCTCATACAGGATGAAAGCAATTTACATTCCAGTAATGCTGAGCTATCCTGTGTTTTCCAGCATTGGTGATTTTGCAATGGATTTTTTCCCTGCCTGAGATATCCTTTCCTAGCTATTAAACTCTTTATTCATTCTTCAAAATCCTGCTATGAATCAAATTTTTTTATGAAGATTTCCCTTTCCATCTTCACCTTTCCCATCCTCTACCCCAAAATTGGAGGCCAGAGTTTATCACAGCTTTATCTCAATTATCTGCACACCATAGGCATACCTCTATTATTACTTTAATCATATTACATAGTGGCCATAATGTTAATTCTCCTGATTTCATTTAGCTTTTTTGGGACTAAGGCTGCTGATCTTTCTAATTTCTATAAGCTGTACCCTTAAGTCTCACACAAGTCTCCTTAATAAATTAGATGGGATAACAACAGCTAGTACTTTTTAATTGCTTACTACCATATTTTATCAATTCTAAGAAGCACATATGACCCTCACTCCTTTTTAAACATCTTTAAAATCAGGATGTATCTTAAAATTGATGAAGTCTTAGTGTTGCTGAAATATAATATATTCTAGCCACTGTATACATTTCTTAATATTACATTTCATCCTTAATAATCAAATAAGGTAATCACTATTAATATTCCAGTTTATAGGTGAGGAAATAGAGGCTTAGAGGGATTAAATAACTGGCTCAAGGTCACAAGCTAATGAGAGGCAGAGCAAGGACTGAAACTCAGCTATGTTCTTAATCACTGTGTTTGGGAAGAGTGGTAAGAATGGGAGAAAACTACCATTTTTGGGACCTCTATTATACACCAGCCACTCTGCTAGGTAGTTTATATGCTACTTTCCATTTTTTCTTTTATGTGCCAGCCATTGTGCTAAGTACTTCATATCCTACTTTTCCATTTTATTTTCACAAAAACATTCTGAGGTAAATATTATAATTTCTACATCATAGACAAAATTCCCTAAGAATCATGTTTAAAGCTGGTGTAAAGTAACATGGCTGGGAAACATTGAAATTAGAATTTTGAACTCAGGTCTGGTGGGTTCCAAAGTCCCTTTTAGCACAATATTAGCAAATAGTGCCTTTTCAGTTATAGGAAAACACCCATTGATATAGGCAATCTGAATGGGACAAATAATATAAAAATCCTTTTTCCAGATGGCAAAATTAGGCATTAATTTCTTGTATGATGATCTTAGTGTATCTTAGACTCTAGGCTTTCATTAAAGATAAAAAAATGTAAACACTAATGATCACTCTGCAGATAATCTGTCCTGTGAACTAGTCTCAGTGGTGTTTTCATGGCCTGTGGAACAAAGATATTGCTCTCTATCCTCCACTGCCTCACCTCACACTCCGGCAATCTGTATACAAGGTGATAAATAGGGTTCCAATTAGCTGAACCCTGTCCTGTAGCTTTGTGTGTTAAAGTACATTGATTTGGCCCCATGAACAATATTTAACTGATATTCCATTTACTAAACTGTTTGACTTATGGCTCTATGGAATTGTTTTTTCAGACTTACAAAGTTAGCCTGGCATACACCATTAACCTTTTGTATATTCCATTATGCAAGATGCTTATCAAAGGCATTTATTTTGCCTTTCATGAAGAAATAACCTGTTTTAATATGTTTTGTGTTGTTATAACAGAATACCTGAGACTGGTTGATTATAAAGAAAAAAGTTTTATTTGGCTCATAATTTGGGGAGACAGCATGTGCAGAGATCACATGGTGAGAGAGGAATCAAGAAATGGGGGTGGTGCCAGGCTCTTTGTAACTACCAGCTTTCATGGTAACTAATAGTTAAGAACTTACTCATCCCAGAAGGCATTAAACTATTCATGTGACATCCACCCCTATGACCCAAACATCTCCCAATAGGCCCTACTTCCAACATCAGGGATCAAATTTCAATATGAGGTTTGGGGGAGAAATATCAAAACCATAGCACACTCTTTCCTTTCCCTCTTTTGGAGGGAAAAGCAAAATGCTGTCATGAACTAATGAGTTGAATTCACTGAAAGTATTCCAACATGCAGTCTTTGGGTATATTCAGCCCTTCCAAAGACTATAGCATGTGAATATGGCAACATATAAATTTTTTACATCAGTAAATTTTGAGAGGTATCCAGACTTAATAAATTTAAGTATAGCATTCTAGAGTAGTAGCTCCCAAAATGTCTTCCAAAAAGTATTATCCCTAAGAGTTGATCTTTCAAAATGGGTTTCATGGTTAAACAAATTTAGGAAACAGAGCAAAGTTATTCTTTCCTCACAGAGTTTAAAAATTATTGTATTAAAGGTCTGATAAGTCTAGTTATAAAAAAATCTGTCAAATTTTATTTAACCTAGTGATCCCCAAACTCATTTGAGCATGGAACTTGTTTTTTGCTAGCCTGTTGAGATCTCATAGAGCTAGTGTTCGTGTAATGCACTATTGGGTATACTGTCTTTGGCAGACATTGTAAACATCCCCTAGCATTCATTCTCCTTTCCTTTTAGTAAAAGAACCTCTGAATGTTTGCTGGGACTTAGCTTTCCAACTAGAGACTATATCTTCCAGTTTCTTTGCAACCAGTGTGGCTGTTGCCACGCTTGTTGGCTGTGTGAATAAGTTTCTGCCAAAAGAATGTGAGTAGAAGTGATGTGGACAACTTATGTATCATTTCCATAAAAGGAAGTTTCTTGCCTTTTACTTTCTATCTTTTCCCCTTCTTGCTGGCCAAGGCACAGACATATGCTAGTGACTCAACTTAGATCATATAGCCAGGACCGCACTTTAGAGTTTACAAAGTAAAAAGATAGAAAGAATATGGGTCCTGGTAGCCATGTATCTCCAAATTGTTTCATGGATAAGATATAAAATTCCAATTTGAACCACTGTAGTTTGGATGCATTTGTTGTAGCAGCTTAACTAAGCTGTCACTAGACACTGTCCTAGAATTCTCTAGGAATTTTATGCATGGGTTAGAATAAAATTCTTCAATTCAATTGGATTTTCTTGATAAATGTTTTTAATCAATGATAGAGAAATTCCAAAGGCTTAGAGAAAGCTGAAAATTCAGGTTAAAAAAAAATTTAGAACGAAGCAAAGTTGTAGACTTAGTATTAAAATACAAAGAACACTAAACTTATGAAATATTTGCTCAGACTGAGCCAAGTTAAAGACTAGACTTTCTAATGAAAGAAGATGAGGTTTTTAAATGACTCATATTATGTATAGTATTATTAATTCTTCTAAGTGTGTTTATACATAAATGTCTCAAGCTACTGAAATAAATGAATGATTCATATTAGCTTCTAAAAAGAAAACCTATGGGTTTTCTGTGTCTGCTCAGTATTTTATTTAAAGGCTTATCCAAGACTTCTAATAGCAGACACGCTGGCAACAATGTCAGTTCTGACCTCAGTCAAACATAACAGGAGAGAGCAAATTGTGTTTTCCTCGGAAAAGAAAACCACAGCATATTTTCCTCCTGGAATAATTTGATTTCCTTTTGCTGTAGAAAGCCCAGAAAAAAGGGCTGCAATTCTACAAGTT
The DNA here is from genome assembly GCA_963574655.1 of Perodicticus potto. Classification (NCBI taxonomy): domain Eukaryota; kingdom Metazoa; phylum Chordata; class Mammalia; order Primates; family Lorisidae; genus Perodicticus; species Perodicticus potto. The sequence continues at coordinate 24,852 of CAUYRH010040575.1, forward strand.
GAAGCTGAATGTGTGCAATTTTACTTTCAATGATGACTTTTCTACACTAATGCTCAGCTTTCCACTTTAGAGCCCCTGATTGCTAGCTAGATGTGCTGTAAGATCTTAATGTAACTAAGCACGCTTGGCTTAGCTCTGCTCTGGGGCAATGGCATCTTGCCTGCTTCTGTGATGAATGTGTCTACAGCGTTAGCTCTGAAAACTACAATCTCCAAGGAATAGTCAATTTTGTCTCTGACATTTATGAAGGACACCTGTGTAATGTCTAACCATGGACTACATCTCCATATCTCCACATTTATCATAGTACTTGTGTTTAGCTTCAAGCCCAGCAATGAAAAGAAGCGGTTTACTAATTGGAAATTGTAACAGGCTTTGACTTTTTCATTGCAACATCTGTTAAGCAATATGAAATTTGATCGGTGCCTAAAAATCTTTATTTCATTTACTACCAGAAGCTGATCAAATTTCTGATTCCCTTTTGCTGGCATTAACGTCAAGACAAATCTTTTATAAGGGTGTATAAGAATTCTAAAGAAAAAGTAAAATCATTGGTTTCTTAGATTTTTCTTGTTTTATGTTGAGTTTCCTAGAAATCAATAAAGAATTGTTTCTTGGGAGAAAGTTAAAAATTCCTGTGCAGAATTAAAAACAGAAAAGGAGCCATGATATTTCATATTTTTAGACTCCTGAAGGTTAATTTAATTTTGATTCATTTTCTATTGCTTAAAGATTATAATAAAGTTCTTCACAGGTCATCTTGTTTCTGGAATGTCTACCCTATCAATGAATTCCAAAGGCATTTGTGGGAGTAAACTATTTTCTGAAGCACATATTTGTTATTTACAAAACAAAGCAGCACATGTCCTCCACTTTATATTATCTTTAAAGATGAGATTTGTGAGTCTTTTGGGTGTATGTGCTATAAAAATGGAAAATGGTAGTAGCAGATGATGTAAAGGAAAAAATAGCTTTCTATGGGGTCCCTTTGTAAATTAAAACAACAGTGTGGGTTCCACACAAGTGATGATAGGACACACCTGCTTCTGTCCCAGACAGCTAATTTTCCTTTTTGTCTTCTCTTATAAACAGAAAATTCCAATCCCACCAGTCTATTCCTGAAATGAGTTTTCAATCCAATTCAGACTATAGAATTCAAAGCACATGGGTCATGTTTGTGCAGCTTTCTTGGTAAATGCTTAATAAATAGGCCTTGGATTGTGTGTTTTTTTTTTAGATTTTAGAAAAAAAAGTTTCAACAGAATAGCTTCAGATTGTAACTTGTAAAATAAACTAGCCACCTACCTCAAATCATTTCTGAAATAAAGTAGAATTTATTCACTAAATAAAATAAAATAATAAAATCACCTATCAACATACAAGTTTGCACTCTTTAACACGGCGTCAGCAGAACACCATGTTAGATTTGTATCATCATTTATGTTAGAAACCCGTGGGTACAAATGAGGTGACATTAACTGTAACAACTCACATTTTACATGCTTATCAGAGCCTTAGCCTCCTGAAAAGCCCTGCCATGTAAATTTTTAGGGTATGTTTAGGGGATATCTCATATGCACTCATAAATAGCCTTTCCCAAATGTGTGCTCTATCTGAGAAAAATCTGAGAGTGGTTGCTGCCTGCTGTCACTATATTTCTGGAGCTTACAAAGCTGTAAACTTGAGGAACCAAGAATAGTTGCATGTTCTGCAATTGACACTGGCCCTGAAGCAAGCTGTGTTCCATACAGAGTATATTTTGTCAGCTGGGCACCCAAAGAGATCTTTTTAGACTGTGTCTACTAAGTTCCTTTAGGAAAACAGCTTTTTTCTTTTTTGTCTGTAGCACCTCTATCAGAGCTCAAACATAAGTCTGTGAGGCCTGAACAGGACAGCCACCATGCTGTTCCCTTCAAATCTCAGATATTTCCCATGGTGTGCCTTGAAAAGCCCTGCTCCCTGCAGACACTTTCCTCCTTAGGCAAATAAATTTGTATGAATAGACACCTGTACACTGCCACTACCTCATCAGACATGCCCAGACATACCTGAATCCCAGCAGAGGCAAAAACTTAGACTGAAATCAAAGCCCCTGTACATGTTTAACAAAAATGCACACAAAATAGTATGAAATACAAGGTCTTTCCCTGAAAAATGCCTCATATTAACTTGGTTTGTACATGTACGCTTCATTTATAATCCAAATAAATTCCTAGGTCCCATATGTCCCAGGCTTGGAACAACATCATATTAAAGAAACACAGTCTAGCAACCAAAGTAATTATTGTATTTATTTGGACATCCCTAAGTATATTAAAAAATCCACAAATTTGTAACTCTTAGTAACACTTCTAGAAATTCCCTTTCTTCTCTGCTCCATCCCCCCTTATTGAATGTCCCTTAGCACTTCTGGTGCCTCTGTTTATGCTAAGCTCCTAATAGTCTCTCTCCCAAACCTGCTTCTAGGCGTTTTACATTTTCTCCCTCTTATCCTTACTCTTTACTTTTGTGGTCTGTCCCCCCTGCCTCTTTTTTTTTTTTTTTTGGCCTTTCCTTTCTATCTTAAAAGCTGTCAATTTCTTGCAAAATAGAACTCATCTTAGTGGACCAAAACATGAGGGAAGCTAAACAGACCAAGATAGGATCCCTTGTAGTGAGAAGAAAGTGTGGGGTGCTGGGTGTGGTATCTCAGAATCTTTTTAGACTATGTCTACGAAGTACCTTTAGGAAAACAGCTTTTTTCTTTTTTGTCTGTAGCGTCTCTGTCAGAGCTCAAACATAAGTCTGTGAGGCCTGAACAGGACAGCCACCATGCTGTTCCCTTCAAATCTCTGGAGTATGAGGCAGGAGGATCTCTTGAGCCCAAGGGGTTCCCTGGAGTCTGAGGCAGGAGGATCTCTTGAGCCCAAGGGGTGGGAAAACTGTGACCTCATGATCATATGTAATCCCTCAGATCCCCCAAGTGTAGCCACTTGACCAAATCCAAACCTCACAGAACAAACCCCTTTATTACAATGATTTGTTCTATAAAATTTGGATTCAGTCAAAAGGCCACACTTTAGGATCCAGAAGGCCACATGTGGTGCCAGGACAGATTCTCCACCCTTGAGTTGGACAGAAAAAAATAAGAAATTGTCTCTAAATTCAGGAGACTTATGTCTAATAGAGAATACAGGCATATAGATAAATGATTATAATCAGTGGGGCAAGTATAAGAACATAAATATTAGACCGTGAGTGTGATGGGATTCAGCATATGCTACTCCAAAATGTGGCACCTTGGCATATGGTATATTTGAAGTTGAAGGAATTTGAGAAATAGGATGTGTAAGAAAGTCTCTCTGACCTTCCCCCATCCTTATCTTCTGAAGCAGGTCATAAAATGCTCACGTGAGAGGTGCCTTCCTATACTGGGAAGAAAGGAACGTCCCTATCTCCAAAAACAGGAACACAGAGAAGAATCTGAGCATATAGGCCTTGCTAAGTTTCTCTAAGTTTACTGCCATTAGAATGTATCCTTTTGGCCTATACTATTTCTCACACAACTCTCCATTCTTCATCAAACCTTGTGGAAATAAGAAGGACACACAAATATGTCATCGTTTGCTCTTAGATTAGTACACACATTAGCAAAAAAAGTACTCAGTTTTATTTAGGTCTTAATTTCTTTATGATGTTTCCCATATCAAATAAAGCTTATATTAAACACATTTGAATGCTTTTCTTTTGTTAATCAATCTTTTGTTACAGGGGCCTCAACCATAAACCTAGCTAGGATTGGGGGGGCGTATAAAAAAAAGATAATTTTCTTCTCCTACAGGTGACAGTAAGCTTGAGAAAGAAAAGTTTTCATTTATTCTCTTACATTCAGTTACTGAGACTAACAGGAGAAAAAGAATACAAATGTATTAATATTATTAATATGTATGGGAGTTCACAGAAAAGCAGTAAAACTCAAGAAGTCATTAGAATTGGAAGCTTGTATACCCTTCTTAACAAAGGAAAGGGTTTGGGCTTCAAAGAACAAATGTTGGGGGAGTGACCAGGAAGTATATCTGCCCTACCTTTATTGGCCTATTCTAAAGTGCCTCCAGTTCAAAATACCCTTATGCTAAAGTGGCATATTTTGGAATGGTATATCCTGATCACTTCAGAGGTTTCACAGTGGCTGCTAAAAAATAGGTGTAGTTTATCATGTGAATGGGAAATGTCTACCAAGTCACATACCCAAGAATCATTCTAGATCTTTTTCTTAAATTTATTTTTATTATATGTAGATATATTATATATTATATATACGTTATATATATTTTATTATATAATGTATACATATATGTATACATATACATATGTATACATATATTGTATACGTATGTATATATGTATGTATACATATATTATGTATACAATATATGTATGTATATATATAGTATGTATACAATACAATACAATATATAGTATGTATACATATATATGTGTGTATATATATATATATATATATGTACACACATATATATATTATTTGGGATTCATTGGGCGTTCAAAGAATTAAGTTACACTGATTGCATTTGTTCAAGTCCCTCTAATAATTGTGTCCCATGCCTAAGAGTTGTGCAATACATTGTGACTCCCCATCCCTTCTCCTCCTCCCCTCTCCTGGCTACCTCATTCCCCTACCACCTTGTATTAGCTCATCTATTATCTGCATATTAGAATAGAGTACATTGGATTCTTGCTTCTCCATTCTTATGATGCTTTACCAAGAAAAATTTGTTCCATCTCCATCCAGGTTAATATAAAAGATGTAACATCTGTATCTTTATTAATGGCTGAATAGCATTCCATGGTATACATATACCACAGCTTGTTAATCCAGTCCTGGGTTGGGGGGCATTTAGGCTGTTTTCCACATTTTGGCGATTGTAAATTGAGCTGTGATAATGGTCTAGTGCAAATGTGCTTATGACAAAAGGATTTTTTTTTTTCTTCTGGGTAGATGCCTAGTAGTGGGATTGCAGGATCAAATGGGATGTCTCTTTTGAGTTCTTTGAGGATTAGGCATACTTTCTTCCAAAAAGGTTGTATTAGTTTGCAGGCCCACCAGCAGTGTAAAAGTGTTCCCTTCTCTCCACATCCACACCAGCATCTGTAGCTTTGAGACTTTGTGATGTGGACTATTCTTACTAGGGTTAGGTGATATCATAGGTTGGTTTTGGTTTGCATTTCTCTGATGATTAGGGATGATGAGCATTTTTTCATGTTTGTTAGTCATTCATCTGTCTTCTTTAGACAAGTTTCTGTTCATATCTCTTGTCCAGTGATATAAGGGATTGTTGGCTCTTTTTTTGTTGATTAAGTTAAAATCTCTATAGGTCCTAGTTATCAAGTTTTTGTTTGATTCATATCATGCATATATCTTTTCTCATTCTTAAGGTTGTCTGTTTGATTTGGTTGTTTCCTTAGCTGTACAGAAGCTTTTCAGTTTAATTAAGTCCCATTTGTTTATTTTTGTTGCTGCAATAGCCACAAAATTCTTCTGCAAAAAATCTTTTCCCAGGCTGCTATCTTCAAGTGTTTTCCCCATACTTTCTTTGAGGATTTTTATTGTTTCTTGCCTTAGATTTAAGGATGGATCTTTTATCCATCTTGAATCAATTTTTCTAAGTGGAGAGAGGTATGGATCCAGTTTCAGTCTATTACATGTGGTGATCCAGTTCTCCCAGCAACATTTATTGAGTAGGGATTCCCCCCCCCCCCCAGTTCTTGTTTGGTTTAGCAAAGCTCAGGTGGGGCTATAAGAGGTTAGTTTCATCTCATGGTTTTCTATTTAGTTCCAAATGTCACTATCTCTATTTTTATGCCACGACCATGCCGTTTTGATCACTGTGGTCTTGTAGTACAGCCTAAAATCTGGTAGAGTGATACCCTCGGCTTTGTTTTTATTACTAAAAATTGCCTTGGATATACGGGGTTTCTTCTGGTTCCATACAAAACGAAGAATTATTTTTTCCAAATCTTGAAAGTATGATGATGGTGTTATAATGGGGATTTTATTGAATCTGTAGATTGCTTTAGGTAGTATAGACATTTTCACAATGTTGATTCTTCCCAGCCATGAGCATGGCATATTCTTCCATTTGTTAATATCTTCTGCTATTTCTTTTCTTAGGGTTTCATAATTTTCTTTGTGGAGGTCCTTCACTTCTTTTGTTATGTATATTCCTAGGTATTTCATTGTCTTTGAAGCTACTGTGAAGGGAATTCTGTCCTTGATTAGCTTCTCATCTTGGTTGTTATTGGCATATGCAAAAGCTACTGATTTGTGGACTTTGACATTGATTTTATATTCTGAGACATTGCTGTATTATTTGATCACTTCCAGGAGACTTGTGGTTGAGTCTTGGGGTTCTCTGAGTATAAGATCATATTGTTGGCAAAGAGGGAGAGTTTGAACTCCTCTGCCTATATTTGGATGCCCTTTATTTCCTTCTCTTGCCTGATTGTATTGGCTAGAACTTCCAGCACTATGTTGAATAGTAGTGATGATAGAGGACACCCTTGTCTGGTGCCAGTTCCAAGTGGAAAAGCTTTCAGTTTTACTCCACCAGTAAAGTATTATTAGCTGTGGGTTTGTCATAGATGGCTTTGATAAGATTAAGAAATACCCCACCTATGCCTATATTCTTACATGTTCTAATTACAAAATGATGCTGAATTTTATGGAATGCTTTTTCTGCATCTATTGAGAGGATCATATGATCTTTGTTTTTGCTTCTGTTGACATGATGAATTATGTTTATGGCTTTGTGTATGTTAAACCAAACTTGTATCCCTGGTATAAAACATACTTGATTGTGATGTATGACTTTTTAAATGAGAAGCTGTAATCTATTGGCTAGGATTTTGTTGAGAATTTTTTCATCTATATTCATTAGGGAAATTGGTCTGAAATTCTCCTTTTTAGTTGGGTCTTTTCCTGGTTTGGTATCAGGCTGATGTTTGCTGCATAGAACATGTTGGGGAAGATTCATTCCTTCTCAATTTTTTGGAATAATTTCTGCAGTATGGGTATAAAATTTTCTTTGAAGGTTTGATAGAATTCTGATGTGAAGTCATTTGGACAAGGGCTATTTTCTATTGGGAGATTTTTTATTGTTTCTTTGATTTCAGTTCTTGAAATGAGTCTGTTCAAAAGATCTATTTCTTCTTGATTAAGTCTAGGGAGAGGGTGTGATTCCAGGTATTGATCTATTTCCTCCTTATTGTCAAATTTCTGGGCATAGAGTTTCTTGTAATACTCAGAGATGATCTCTTGTATCTCTGTGGCTTCTGTTGTTATTTTCCCCTTTATTGATTCTGAATGACGTTATTAGAGATTTTACTTTTCTGGGTCAAAGCTTTATCAATTTTATTTATTTTTCCAAAAACCAACTTTTTGTTTCACTTATTTTTGGATTGATTCTTTTGTTTTCATTTTCATTCATCTCTAATTTAATTTTGGTTATTTCTTTTCTTCTCCTGGGTTTGGGATTAGATTGTTCTTCTTTTTCCAATTCCATTAGATTATTCATGAGTTTGTAGATGGCACTCTCTATTTTTTGAATGTAGGTATCTAATGTGATAAATTTCCCTCTTAAGATTGCTTTTGCTATATCCCACAGGTTTTGGTAACTTGTATCTTCATTGTTGCTATGTTTGAAGAATTTAATAATTTCCTCTTTTGTCTCTTCCTGAACCCAGTTATCATTTAGCATAATGTTGTTTAATTTTCAAGTGTTTGTGTGGGGATGAACGTTTTTGTTGGAGTTGAGTTCCACCTTTATTGCCTTGTGGTCTGAGAAGATAAAAGGTATAATTTCAATCCTTTAAATTTTGCTGAGGTTTGATTTGTATCCTAGGTTGTAATTTATTTTGGAGTATGTTCTATGGGCTCATGAGAAAAAAGTATATTCTTTAGCATTGAGATGGTGTGTTCTGTATGTGTCTATTAATACCATTTGTTCTAGCATCACATTTAAGTCCTTTGTATCTTTGTTTAGTTTCTGTTTAGAGGATCTGTCCAGTTCTGTCAGAGCGCTGTTAAATTCCCTGACTGTTATGATGTTATGGGATATCATATTGCTCAGACCACTCAAGGTCTGTTCATAAATCTAGGAGCATTTAAGTTGGGTACAGAAATATTTAACGTTAAAAAGTCTTCTTCTTGTATTGTTTCTTTGACCAGTATAAAGTGTCCATCTATGACTTAAATTTAGTTGCTTTAAATCGCTTGTATCTGAAATAAAACTGCAACCCCTCCTTTTTTCTGATTTAAATTTTCTTGAAATACTGTTTTCCATCCCTTAACCATGATTCTTGATTTGTCCTTCAGGGTAGGAGTGTTTTCTGGATACAGGATATGGATGGCTTGTGCTTTTTAATCCAATCAGCCAACCTGTGCCTGTTCAGTGGTGAATTCAGTCCATTGACATTTATTGAGAGAATTGATAAGTGTGGTGGAGTTCCATTCATCTTATTTTGTGAAACTCTGTTGTGTAGTTTTATCCTTTGGGCCATTGTTGAAGCTGTGTTTTGACCTTTAGCTTATGGGTGTTTAGTTAGCTGGTGGTCCATTGTGATGGTCAGTGTGGAGAATAGGTCTAAGTATTTCCTGTAAAGCTGGTCTAATGTGGCAAATTTCCTTAGTGCTTGTATATCACCAAAAGATTTGATTTCGCCATCAATTTTGAAGCTTACTTTAGCGGGATACAGAATTCTGGGCTGAAAATTATTTTCTTTAAGAATGTTTTTGGATGACCATGTTCTTCTGGCTTTTGGAGGGTTTCAGTTGAAGTCTACTGTCATCCTAATGGCTCTGGCTCTGTAGGTCAGTTGGCACTTACTCCTGGCTGCTTGCAGAATTTTTTCTTTCATCTTGACTTTGTACAGTTTCATTACAATGTGTCTTGGAGAGACTCTGTTTGTGTTGAGATGACTTGGAGTTTGATATCCATCTGAAAAGAGTGTGTCAGGGTCTTTAGTAAAACTTGGGAAGTTTTCATTTACGATAGTCTCCAGTAGGGCTTCCATTCCTTTGGGACAATCTTCTTCCCCTTCAGGAATCCCTTTTATTCATAGTTTGAATGCTTCATGGAGTCTCATAGTTCTCTAAGTGCCTGTTTTGCTTTCTCTGTCTTCTTTTCTGCCTCTTTAACTACCCAGGTTAACACAAAAACTAGCCTCTACCTCTGAGGTTCTTTCTTCTCCATGGTCTCACCTATTTTTGATACTTTATCCTATATCTTTACATTCCCTGTTTGTCTCCTTCATTTCCTTAAGCTCTGCCATATTCTTTTTATTTTCTACATGTCTCTCATCTGACTTTTGGTTCTGTCTTTCCCTTTTCCTATCCATTCATTTTAATGTATCTATCATCTATATTATAAATTCCCTTTCTGTCAAGTCCATTAATTCTTTATAGGTGGAGTCTTCAGTAGTAGCTACCTAATGGTTCTTTGGGGGAGTTGCTCTATTTTGATTTTTCATGTTGCTTGAATTTTTTTGTTGGTTCTTCCTTATGTGTTCTTTCTTCTTATTCACCTCCTTGTGCTCCCTTTTCCTTCTCACTGCCTCCTTTGTTTCAAACAGAAATCCTTGCTCTTGATGACGATATGTTGCAAAATGTTGTCAGGATATCAGGTGTTGTTGTTGTTCTTTTAGGAGACAGAGAGCACAGTCAGGAACCATTATGGTCATTATTCCAAACTTAGTTGCCTTCAGTAATCACCCGATTGTTTCCTCAGCATTCAGAACTAGCTGAGTGGGGATCTTAAAGCTCACAAGAATCCTTCAGGGGCAGGTCTCATCCCCCTGACTCCAGTTCCTGTGATGTGTGGGAGTCCCTCATCCTGTCCCAAGAGTGGAGTTCCAATCCGAGCAGGCAGAATTAAGACAGCCATGCTTTAGGACCTTGCTAAGACCTCCTCATGACCTTCCCACAATGGCAGCCACATGGCTGCTAAGACCTTTTCAGTATGGCTGGCTCACTAGTCACCAAACCTATGGCAACTCTACTCCAACCAGCATTCAAATCCGGTTGCTGCATACTGTTTGAGTCTGTCCACTTTCCCAAGTTTTCCAATCAATGTGCAGCTTTCCCCACAACTGAAAACTCTGGAAAGGCTTCTTTTCATCCTGGACCTCTGTGGGGGCCCAGGTGATCCCAGCTGATCACAATCACTTGCCTAGTTCATCAGAATTCCAACACTTTGGATCATATGCTATATTCAGCTCACCACCTCTTCATTGTGCTCCCTAAACTATGACTCTGGGTAAGGTCCCATGTCAGGTATGAATGGGTTCTCTCTTTTTACCCAGTCATTCTAAGAGAGATCAGCTGACCAGTTCTTCTGGTCTGCCATCTTTCTCTGTCCCCTACTCATTCTAGATCTTTTCACTCCATTATCCTCTATAAATGTGTCTAGTACTTATATACTATTGAGCCTACCTCTTTAACAACTTTATTTAGATCTTCATTCTCATCCATTTTGCTGTTGTTTATTTTAGCATATCTATTGCTTTAAAAGATAAATACAACTGCTTCTCTATTTATCTTCTTGCCTATAATTCAGTTCTTTTTGAAAATGTATACTATGTTACATTTAGTTTAAAGCTGTGGATTTCAAACTTTTTGGTTTCAGGACTCCTCTGTACTCTTAAGTATTATTGAGGACCTCAAAAAGCTTTTGTTTGCATGGTGATATATTGTGTCTAATATGGTGAAAACTTACTATATTAGAAATTAAGAAATTTAAACATTATATTTAACATTTAAGAATAAAATATCATTATATATTAAGGGAAATAATATTTTTATGAAAATATATTTTATAAAATAAAGTAAAATTTATTTATTTAGTGAGAAGTGTGGCATTGCTTTTCCCCCCAAATTTCTGTAATGTTTGGTTTAATAGAAGACAGATGGATTATTTTTATATTTAATATGTTGTGATATCACATGTCATGTAGCTTTGCTAAGTAGCCATTGAACAGTATTACTATGAAAATAGTTTTGACCTTGCAAACATTCGAAAATGTTCCTGGAAACCCCAAAGGCTTCTTGGACTACACTTTGAGAACTGCTGGTATAAATCTTTATAAAGTACAATTTGATTATATTTCCCCTCTGCTTAAAAACTTTTAGAAACTCTTTTTTGCCTATAGAATAAAGTAAATGAAGGTGTTGAAAGATTCTAAGATACTTCCTAAGTCTGGGGCTTAATTAACTGGATAATGAAAATAGAAAATAGAAAAGGAAAAGCATATTTTTCACAGTGATGAAGTTGATAAATTCAGGTTTTTTAGCCATGATTTTCAAGTGGGTATGGTACATACCAAACCATTCTGAAAGCATAGTGGATTCATATAGCATTTGTGTAATATTGCTCACTTGGCTGTACCAAGTGGGAGGGCTGATCTTCACTTGCTTGCTTATGTTTATATAGCCATTTGGAGGATTGGATAGGGCCTGACTGGTGGCTAATGAGTACACCTTCCTATACTTTATTTTACTTGGACAATCAGTAGAGCAAATAGACAACCTACAGAATGGGAGAAAATAGTTGCATGCTGTACATCCAATAAAGGGCTGATAGCCAGAATCTATAAAGAACTCAATCAAATCAGCAAGAAAAAAAATCAAACAATCCCATAAAAATGGAGGCAAAAGTCATGACCAGAAGCTTTTCAAAAGAATGTAATCTAATGACCAATAAACATATTAAAAAATGTTCCATGTCTTCAATCATCAGGGAATTTCAAATCAAAACCACAAAATCACCTAATTTCACTGAGAATGGCTTTTATCCAAAAGTCCCCACATGACAGATGCTGGGGTGAATGTGGAGAGAAAGAAACACATACACTTTTCTGTTCTTATATATTGTTGATGGGACTACAAAGTAGTACAACCTCTATGGAAAGTCATATGGAGATACCTCAAAAAACTAAAAGTAGACCTACCATTTCATCTAGCAATACCATTATTGCATGTTTTACTAAAGAAAAACGTCTCTTTTTAAAAATTTTTTTTATTTTTTATTTTTTAGAAAAAAGTCTCTTTATTAAAAAGACATGTACACTCTGATGTTTACTGCAGCACAGTTCACAATCACAAAGACTTGGATCAATCCAAATGCCCATCAATACATGAGTGGATTAATACAATGTGGTATATGTATACTATGAAGTACTACTCTGCGATAAAAATAAATGGCGAACTAATACTTTCATGACAATCTAGACAGAATTTGAGATCATTCTTTTACATGAAGTATCACAAGAATGAAAAACCAAATATCACATGTACAATTATAGCTGAACCAATTGATCAACATCTCTCTGCACATTAGGTAGTAAAACTCAATGGAAATCAAGCATGTGGGATGGGCAGCAGGGGAGGGCTAAATTCATACCTAAAGGGTACAGTCCTCAATATCCAGGTGTATGACACACTTATAATTTTTGACTCAAATGTGTAAAAGCAATGTATATAACCAAAATATGTGTACCCCTGTACTATTCTGAAATTAAAAAAAAAAATCAGTGTTTCCTTATAGGTATGTGATGATGTGTTGTTTTATCTCTGTTTGCTTTTAAGAATTCTTTGTCTTTGTTTTTCTTTGTGTTTTCAGAAGTTTATGATGTGACTTGCACAGATTTACTTGAGCTTATCCTATGTGGGGCTTGCTCAGCTTCCTGAATCTGTATATTTATGTCTTCTGCCAAATTGGAAAGTTTTCAGGCATTTTTTCTTTGGATACATTTTTTTTAGCCTCACAATTTTCCCCCTCTCCTTCTAAAACGTCAATAATACAAATGTTGTATCTTTTGTTCCGGAGGCTCCATTTGTATTTTTAGTCCTTTTGCCCCCCCCCACACTGTTGTTCAAATTGAGTAAATTCTATTGACCTGTCCTCAAGATTATGGATTCTAGGGCTGGTCCTTTTGCAGGAGGAAAGTGGCAACTGAGGCATCTTCTGCAATTGGTGGAGGGTCTGTAGATATCACATCTAGGTCAGTCTTTGCCACTAGGTAAAGGGCAAGAAGCTAGCAGTCTCCTGCTGGTGTGAAGAGAGCTGGGATATACTCTAGGCTTGTGTAGTCCTCTGCCTTGGGTGGAGGGCTAAGAAACATCCTATCTGCTTTTATTATTTCTCCTTTGAATTTTTATAATGTCCTATATTGGTATTTATTACATTACATATTAATCATTAATCTTTACTGGCAGGGATTATACCTCCAAGATTCAACATAATACCTAACATGTTGTAGACACTTAACTGTTAGAAGAATGAAAGGATGGTGGAGCTTGGCATTACCAAAAGAAGGCTGACAACAGGAAGCCATTTTATACATTTGAACTGAGTTGTGAGATCATGCGAGTTGTGATCTAGGAAGATTATATGCCCTAATGAATATAGTGAGAAATAAGGTGGGCCAGTGCATCTGCCAGATTAACAACTACTTTTTTCCCTCCTCTCCAGAGACTCTTATGATACTTGAATTATATAGTTTGTGTAGTAAAACTCATGCATATGTGAATTAGTGAAGGTGCTAAAATAATGAAAACCAATGAATTATCATTCAGATCTTCACAGTGAGAGACTGAATAACTAAATGGACAAAGACTAAACCATATATTACCGTATACCTCTGACCTAGCTGCCCAGGAAGTCAAACCACAACTTTTAAAGCAATCAGCTAAGAAAGTCAATCCACTTTGCAGCAATTGGTCCAGAATGGTCAGAGCTTAGTCAATGACTGCCAACCTCTCAGATGAAACAACAAAATGCTTCCAAATCATATAAAGTAGTCCTTGTTTATATGTTTATATGTATGATTTGCTTGTTCTTTAAATTAGCAAATCATAATATGATTTGCTTCTGGGTAGCCCACTTTCAGCTTCCCTATGTCAATTACCTACAATCAGAGCATACTTGAAGCCTTTCCTTTTTTTCCACTATAAAGCTTTCCCACTTCTTTGCCTGCTTTTGAATCTTTGGCAAATGCAAAAGATAATGACTGACTCCATGGATATAACAAATGCTGAATCAATAGCCTCTGGTTTATTCTCATTTGGGCATAAATAAAATAGTCCATGAAGGGCTGAACTAGGTAGATATTGTTGAATATAAGAAACACCATCCTGAACCATGGGCTAATACAGACATCTTGGAAAGATCCTTTATTGCACTTGTTTTACATATTTTAGTAGAGTTGGTGGTGAAGAGCAATAGTGCATAAATCTTAACTCAGTTGTCATGACTCCAAATCATTTTTATAGTTGAGATCATTGAAAACATTGTTTTTATTAATGTGCTATCCAATGTTTTATCCTCAGGAAGCTCTGCCTTTTGGCCTGGCATCAAATTCTGCTGATTTGTAAAATAATGTGTCTCTTAAATTTTGTTCTTTATTCTCTGTCACATTGCCCCTACCTTTGTCCACGCTTTCATGTTCTCATAAATAGCAATGTTCTAAGTCAGGCATCCTCAAACTTTTCAAACAGGGGGCCAATTCACTGTCCCTCAGACTGTTGGAGGGCTGGACTATAGTTTAAAAAAAAAACTATGAACAAATTCCTATGCACACTGCACATATCTTATTTTGAAGTAAAAAACAAAATGGGAACAAATACAATTCACACCAATGCATGTGGCCTGCAGGCCATAGTCTGAGGACCCCTGCAGTCTAAGTGACCTGTTGAGCTGCTTTCCACTTTGAATCATTATGCCTGCTAAGCTTATACTAATCTCCCCCTTACTTTCATCATTTAGTATGTTTCCCAAGAGCTTACTCTATTTGTACCTTGGGCATCTGTGTCTTCCAACATATGGCTTCTCTAAATCACCCCAACAATCTGTGTTCTCCTGCTCTCCTTTGTGTTCAGGTTTCTTATCCATACCATGTTTATCTCCACTTTATGGCTTTCTTATTCTGTTGCTTCATCTGAAACACCCTCTTTAATCCTTTTGATGTCTCCTTGCTTAATACTATCTCTTAATTTTGTCCCTCAGTAGTCTAAACCCATGTACCAGATCCTTCTATTATGAACTTGCTCCACTGTGAACTGTATTTACTGTAAGATTCCAAGTTAGAATTGGCCTTAATTGAAGCTACAGGAGATTTGGAAGGCAGAAGAGAAAGAATCAGCCATTATACCATACTTGGAAAGTTTTTGTTGATTAGAGGCAGTGAAGACAGATGCTAAGGTGCTGTTAGATTCTAGTTTATCCTCATGCTTTCCTATTTCACATCCAGCTTTCTTTCCAATTGCTGGCCCTACTGACCAACAGTAGCCCCAGGCCCACAACCAACTCTCTGAGTTGTAAATTCACAGAGGTGGAAGCTGCAGAGTTAATACTTTCTGTAGAGTTCTAGGGCAGTCTCTTTCATTGTACAACTCTAGCAAGTAGGATGCACCTAGCTCCTGGAGTCAACTGTGATTGAGGAACAGATTAAGGGGTCTTATTAGAAGTACTGACTAGCATCTAACACCTGGCCACATACTTTCTGATCTTTTTCTTCCTCATTTTCATGAATCCTTACCATTTGGAGGCCAAAAGTATAAGATTTCATGTTATTAAACAACCTTCCTTACCTTGTATTCATAGTATGTATACCAGGCTCTGGATTGTTATCTTGTAGGGGAAGCCATTTTATTAAAAATTCAAAACACCTTTTCATCTCACATACCTGATTAATGCAATTGAGAGGCAGGACTATGTTATAGATTTATGAAGTTCACTTGTGAACTCAAAAGCCTAGCATTTGACTCTATTTTCTGCGTCTGCTCTAGCCCAACGATAGTTCATATAGAAAGCTATTGTTGCTGCTTCAATGCTGAGGGGAGAATACTGTAAAACCTTGACTTGAATGTTTGAAACCTTCAATTGAAACCTTGGCTTACTATTCCCAAATATTCTCTTGATACACAGGAATAAAAGTTAAAACTTATGAAGTAATGAGTGGATTGTATGTCCTTTCAGTAATGCTATTTTTTGCAAGTAGGCTTTTGCTAAAATTTGGTCAGTAGCCAATTTGAACTGCATTTTCTGGCAAGGAACCTAAATTCATGTGTTCTGTGTTTTTGATTAAGAGCAGATCTAAAGACTTAGAAATCAACTGAAAAAACTAAATGAGCAGAAGATAGATTTGACATTCTCTTATAGATATTAGAATATTAGATTTTTTGCCTGAATAGATGGTCACTGAATCTTTATCTTCTCACAAAAAAGCATTTTTTGAGAAAAAGGTATATTCTACTTTTTATTTTCTTCACCATTTTCTTTCTATGGAGAAAGAATTACTAGAGATAGATGTTCTAACTTCTGACTCACATAGGTTTTAGATCTCCCAATCCTTCACACTCTTGAAATTACATTTTAATTAAAACTTGGAGTCACATTTGGTATGTTTGGAAAGAATGATATTTCACATGCTGCAAACATGTAGTTAGGTAAACCATTAACACAGAGAACAACAGAGTTTTGAGAGCCTTAGAAAATGAAGGAAAAATATTACAATTCAGTGCTGACTTCTGTAGAACTGTTTTGTAAGAAAAATCTTGGCTGTGTGTAAAGGGGACCCACCAAACAAATAATGGTGATGGTTGCACAACATTATATATGTACTTAATGCCACCAATTTGTGTACTCAATAATGGTTAAATTGGTAAATTTCATGCATGTTTTATTACAATAAACACAATTTCAAAAAAAGAAAAAGGGTCCATATAAGAGTCTTGAATAAAATTAAGAAGGTCAATTGGTTTGTGATTTATATAATGATAGAAGGCACAAACAGAACACTACTCACGAGGAAAAATAACGATCACAATGCTACTCTTTTATGAGTACAGATTGATTTTTTAGTTACTAACTTGGGGAGACATACTGTTTTCTTTTTCCTCATTTCTGGTTTCAAGGCCCTGATAATTATAGATATTGTAGAATTCATCCACTTATATGTTGATTTTTTTTTTAATCCTCAGAAAATACTATGTCTGAAAATAGAAGACTTCATTCTATTTTAGGAAAGATATAATCATTTAAAAAATAAATTTACCTAAAAAGATCATGACATGAAAGATATATGGAATCAACAATCTTCAGGGTATTGCATATGTTAAACTTTTATTTTTTTTATTTTTTATTTTTTTTTTTTGCAGTTTTTGGCTGGGGCTGGGCTTGAACCGGCCACCTCCAGCATATGAGGCTGGCACCTTACTCCCTGAGCCACAGGCGCCACCCCATGTTAAACTATTATGATCTGAGATTTCCAAAGGAAAGTTTTTCTTTAAAGCATTCATAGCATTTGATTCTTTATGTTTCTATTTTAATTTAGTAATTGTTTTCATAACCTGGAGACAAAGGCCTTTATTTACATCACCTGAATATTTTTGGAATGAATTAAAATGTGACACATAGCTTTAAGACATGTCATATTTCTGCAGACATAAATTATACCTCAAAGCAATATCTCTATTACTTTATGATAGCTACATATAAAATGCCTTATTTTTATATGATTAAAATGAATTGCAATTTTGATTATCTAGAGATCCAACTATTACATAGTTTAAAAAGGATTCTATCCTTATTTATAGAAATATAAATAAGTGTTTTTGTTAGATTTACATGTGAAGTTTTGAGACTCAGTATATGATATTTTTTGAAGATCTTTTCCTTCCCATGTGTTAAAACAGCTAAAAGAAGGTGGAAGTTTGGAAAATTACCTGTAAATGAGAATAGGGAATTCAAACTATTTGAATTCATAAAATTCAAATATTGGAACTATCACTTTTTTTCTTCCTGAATAAATAGCAAACTTTATTATTGCCCTTTTTACCCAAATTATTTAGGCTATTTTTAATCTTCCATTTCAATCTTCTAGGGTAGACATGGTACATATAAATACTGCCAACTAAATATTCAAGCTTTATTCTCTTATCAAGAGTGGTCTGTAACAAAGTTGGTGATATGATTTTCTATTCTCTGCAGAAATCACTCCATGATAAACCAGGGTATTTGGCCACAGCAGCATCCCCTGCTAAGAGCTAAATAAACCATAGTATTGAGAAGTCTGCCTGGAATTTAGTTGTTTAATTGTTTTCATGTGTTGACCTTAGAACAGGCACGAACCCCTAACTAGTCAGCTGCACAAATGTCAGGGTTGGAATCCAGGTCCTGTTCTCATAGAGCTAAAATACTACCTTAGCATCCTGACTTTTGAGGAGCCTTGTTTCTTAAAAAAATAAGTTCTATTGCTTTGAAGAAGCAAAGTTATTTTAAAGACTGACTCTCTCTCCACCCAGTTATACTTCTACTTACTTTTGGCATTTCTTAGAACCATGCAAGAATACTAGTCAATAAAGCTAAACCTTTATTACCTAAAAAAAAAAAAAAAAAAAAAGGGTTTCTATACAATGTATACACCAAACACTTTACATTCTCAGGTGGATTCCCCAAATCTACTTTTTTGTTTTTTTAATGTTTTACTTTGTTTCTATTTCTTTCATTTATTTATTTATTTACTTATTTGTTACAGGGGTACATATGTTTTGGTTATATGAATTGCTTTTGTACAGTGAGAGTCAAAGTTATATGTGTGCCCATCACCTGGATTCCCAAATGTACTTTCTTAGATAGGTGTATTATATCATATACTATTACACAAGCAGGGGTATAGGCTCAGAGAGAAGTGATTTGCTAAATATCTCAGAGAAAATATGTGAGCCAGTAGAAGTTTGAACACTGGTCTTTCTGACTCTAAAATCCACACTTGGATACTTTGAGGCTGCTGAGTTATATTTTCACCTGGGTGCATGGTTGTGTATTTGCATAGTACTTGCTAGACATGTTAGCATGGAAGACCTGTAAGCATGGGACCTATTTTTCCCAGTGAAAATTAAGATATAGAAATATACTTATGAAACATAATGATTAGAATTGAACTGTCCCAAGAAATTCAGAGTATTGTCCATTCCAGAAAAGGTCACTTTACTCAGAGGTAGAGACAAGAGATATTTATATTGTGTGGTTATGTCTGTTCTGCAGTGGTAAAGGCAAATGGGGCTTGTTTAGATAGAAGTGGATTATGCAGGCCTGCTTCCCCAAGATGTCACAGAATCACACGAATCATACTTTGTATGAAAGATGGGTTCTTTTTTCTAGGGAGTACTATATCCTTTTTTTCACACTTCTTCAAAGCAAGAATGAATTAGGTATGTATGGATATATGGCACTAGATATACAGGGTGTCCCAAAAGGCTCCATACATAGGGAAATGAGAAATTGTAGCTAAATGTACCTTATTTTATTTACTAAATATTCATCACAAAATTTTACAAAATATTTACAAAATATTCTCTCTGTGTTGGCCACCTCTCTGCAAAATTTTGTAATGAACATTTTTAAAATAAATATACACTTAGCTAAAATACCCATTTTTCCTATGTATAGTGACTTTGGGACACCCTGTATTAAACTACTTATTAAATTTTATTTCCATATAGTTATCTTTCTCCTATTGTGTGTTTATGGTACTATTATTGACATTAGAGGTGTTAAAATCATGGAAAATGGCCTTTTAAACATTTCAAGCATGTTAACATGTGATGTAAGAAGATAAAGTTAAATTGAAAAGAGTATTGATTTCTTTTCAATAATAATAGTAATAATTTTCCCTAGATTTGGCCAATGCAAAAAAAGTTTAGGGAAAAAAAAGGATTTTTCACCCCACCAACCATTTGGTATATTGATAAATTAATATAAAAAAGATTTATATATATTGGTGCATGGGTGAAGAAATAAATGTTTGATATTTAATACCATTCATTATAGGAGAATGAAGGTACATAGTAGCATTATATTCTAGTATTTCTCAGAAGAATAACAAAACAATTATATTTACTAATTTATATTTTTCAAAAAAAAATAAGCATGTATCCAGCCAGGATTACTTTTTAAAGTATACACTGAAAGCCTGGTTTCATTTAGCAATCAGGCTTATGGATCCACAATGTTGAAGTCATGGTAGAAACTTGTTAAATGATGTCCCCTTCCTCCAGCCTCAAATAGCAAGCATCCTGTTCCAGTGACTAATGGTTTGTTTTACATCTTGCTTTAAACAGTTAGAAAAAGAAACCATGTAGAATCTTGTCTAAAAGGATTTTGTAGCAGATTGTATTTTCAAAACGGTTCCAAAACAATTCCCATTCCAATTTCCCACTAACAGATGGAGGTTCAGTTCTCACTTACCTTGATTTGGGTGCGATTATAATTGCTTCCACAAATATAAAAGTTTGCAGTTGAGATGACTTTGTGTAACTCCTGATACTAGCTCAGAACAGGCCACAAGACTCTATCTGGTTCTCTTATGGTGCTTGCTCTGCAGGAAGTCAGACCAGGTAACCTAACAAACTTCCCTGTAGCTGCAGTGCTGTGAGAAAGGCCACAGCAATCCCCATGGAGAGAGCTCATAGAGAAGTGTCGACTCTGCGGACAGAGAGGTGTGTCCAACTGTTTCTAGCTGACCCAGCTTCCATTGCTCTAGATCCTCCCACTATGTAACTGCACATGGTCAACTCCAGCTAGAACCCTAAGTTGAGCGCTCTGAATTCTTGACTTACGAAGATAATAAGATAATTAATGTTATTTTAAGTTACTAAATTTTAGTGTGATTTATCATGTAGCAATAGATAATTGGAACAGAATTTGGTTCAGAAATGGACTGCTGACAGAACAAAAACCACTGGATTCTTGGGTTTTGTACTGGGAAATGGACAGAATCCTTCAGGAAGAGATTATTAGTGAAATTCCAAAGCACCTAGGGAGAATGTTAATGAAAGATAGAAGGATCTCAGAGTGTTAGCAGAAGCCAAAAGGACCTCAAGAAGTCTGTCTGTGAGGGCTTAAAGCAAAGTGAGGAAAATGTAATTAGAAGTTAGAGAAAAGGGCATGCTTGTTACATAGTGGCTGAAAGTTTAGCAAAATTCTCACCTACATTAATGCAGAACATAGAATGTATGCCAAATGAAGACAATGACCTAGCTTATGCGATTTTCAGGCAGGGTCCTACCTGGCTCCTTACTGCCCATAATAAAATGAAGGGAAAGTGATGAATTAAAGAACAAATTATTCAGTTTTGAATGGAATTTCTAGAAAATGTAAAGGGTTCAGAGCAGTATCTCAGACAGCAGACTTTTAAAAAAGGGCTTTAGGACAAATATCTAAGGGTACATAGGACTAGAATATTCTCTGCTACATTCTTAGAAAGTTCTAAGGCCTTATGTAATGCATGCAACACAGGAGGGACCTCAAGCCAGAACCAACCGGATGAGCCTATGCTAAATTTCTGGCCTACAGAAACCATAAGACATAACAAAATGTTGTTTTAAGCCACTCCAATTTGGAATGATTTTTAAATAGAAACAGATAACTGGGACATATTCAAAATATAAGAATAGGGCGGTGCCTATGGCTCAAAGGAGTAAGGTGCCGGCCCCATATGCCGGAGGTGGCAGGTTCAAACCGAGCCCCAGCAAAAAAAAAAAAAAAAAAATATATATATATATATATGTATATAATATACGAATAATGTGTAAAGTCAGAAATATTCACTTTTAATTTTAAAAATTATTTCACCTCCAAGTAGTAGCATTATTCAGTTATGTTAACATAAAATGAATGTAACATGTCATTTTTTACTTCAGAAGTTAAAAATTTAAAAAATATAAAACTCTGTTCTCAAATATTATATAAATATTGAATCATACATATGTTCCTTTGTTAAATCATGATTAAAGCAGGATGGAAATATTCTTAAACTGAGGAGTATGGCTTTTTCACTATAGGAGTTGTAATATATGACACCCCCTTTCAGAAAGATGAGGGTTACAGACAGAGGGCCAATTAAGCCGTTAATTTTCACACAAAAGTGAAAATTTCCGTATTTAACTAAAATTTCTCACCATATGAGCTTTCATGATCACTTGTTAATAAAACTGATTGTAATTTTCTTTTATGTAAAATAAAAATGAAAGAAAAAAAAAGAAAGGTGTCTGACACTTTGCCCTTAATCAGTGATAGATATATATAGATTTAAATATAGTAATTTAAATAAACTTGACTGATAAAATTCATAAAGTGTACATAGTTTATTTTGAAAAGGAATAATAACGTAGGACAGTTTTACATTCTAAACCTTAGGTAGACTTATTCACTGTTCCTTTTCTCTTGCCTGTTCCCCTTCTCCTCTTTTCCTTTTCCTCCTCTCTCTTTTCCTCCCTTCTTCTGTGATCTTAAAAGATAGTTTTGTTTTTTCTGTGAGGGGTAAACATTGTTTTGTTTTTCCTTTTTTTGCTTATTTACTTATCATGTGTATCTATATAAAGAGTTTGTCTTAGTTGCTAGATATAGTCAAGAAGAAACCCTTCATTGTATTAAAAATGGTTGGTCTGGGTAATTATTCATGACTTTAGGGAGTTCCCCATTTTTTCATGGGAAATAGTGATGTATAAAGTTCATCATAACCTCAAATACATTTAAGTCAAATAAATCTTGTGCTTGAGAACAAAGAAAAGGCAGAGAATACGATTTTGGTGGTAAAGATAAGGTTTGAACAGTGGTATCCTGGAACTGGCTTGCACTGGACTGTGAGAGCTAGATTTGAGAATGAAGGTTTTTTTTTGTTTTTTTAATCAAATGAAAGTTTGATTTTAAAAACTCTAAATATCAGGATGTACTCCCAGGAATGACCTTTTTCATATATAAGATCACACCACCTAATTTATTGAAAGAAGTTCAAAGAGAAATCTGACTCCAAATTGTATATAGTTCTGCCATTTTAAACAGACTGCATTCCAAACACACAACAATACCATTGGAAATAAAGCTTTGGAATGGGTATTCATTCTATTATTTCATTATAAACAAGAGAGAAAGCAAGATAAGTTAACAATTTATTCTAAAATATAATGGGTGTTATGTTTACGCCTGCACTTCCTACTCTGTTGCATTTTTAACAAGTACTTGACAAGTATTGACAAGTACTTCTTGTCAATCTTGAAGGATCTCCATCTGTCTTCTCTGAGTAGATCAGAAGCCCCTCTTCTTTTACATAGGTTGCTAGACAATTCATTCTATTCTGCTACCAAGAAAGGCATGGTGCTCTAGCAACACTTCATTGCAACCTGGCTTAGTTTCTTCAGAATTTATGGAAAAGGAAGAAAATTCCAACCCTAAAGCCAGCAGAAGAAAAGAAATAACTAAAATTAGAGCAGAACTAAGTGAAATTGAAAACAAAAGAATCATACAACAGATCAACCAATCAAAAAGATGGTTTTTTGAAAAGATCAATGGAACAGATAAACCTTTGGCTAACTTAACCAGAAGTAGAAGAGTAAAATCCCTAATTTCATCAATCAGAAATGATAAGGGCCAAATAACAACATACTCCTCATAAATTCAAAATCCTTAGTGAATATTACATAAAACTCTATTCTC